>VZQC01002448.1:3757804-3911248 GCA_009823505.1 Rhizomys pruinosus
TTCTACCAGCTGAGACACATCCCTAGCCTCTTAAATGTTATTTTACTTTTACATTCTCTCTCTCTCTCTCTCTCTCTCTCTCTCTCTCTCTCTGTGCGTGTGTGTGTGTGTGTGTGTGTGTGTGTGTGTGTGTGTACAGCAAGTTGTGCATATGGAGGTCAGAGAAGAGCTTCCTGGAGGCATTTCTCTCCTTCCACTATGTGGGTTGTGAGGAGTCAGCTTAGGCCGCTAGGTTTTCGTCTAGGTGCTCTTTCCCTAGAAATGGCCCTCCTGTACAAGACTCTGATTTCCCGCAGGCAAAAGAAATCCAACTGGGTTAGTCAGCAACACTCTTGCAACCCAGGCTGCCCTTAAATTCACTGTGTAGCTGAGAATGACTTTGAAATAATAGTTCTCTTGACACCGCTTCAAAGTGCTGTAAATGCAGGCAGGAGCCACCACACAGTCAAGCCTTGAACTTTCAGTCTTCTTGCTTTAATTCCTATAGTAGTTGAGACTAGAGGCTTGTATCACCAGGCCCAGCTAAAAGATTAATTTCTTTTAAAGAATTTCTTTCTTCCCTCCCTCCCTTCCTTCCTCCCTTCCTTTTCATTTGTAGAGAGCAGATGACAGCTTAACAGAGTGGGTTCTCTCCTTCCATCATGTGGGTTTCAAGGATCCAGCTCAGGTCTTCAGGCATGTACAGCAAGTACTTTTATCCACTGAGCTATCTCCACTGAGAGCTTTATCCACTGAGCTAGGGTCTAACATACCCCAGACTGGCACCAATCTCCCTGTGCAGCCAAGGATGACCTTGAACTTCTGATTCACCAGTCTTTCCTTTCAAATGCTGGGGTTAGTGGCATATGCCACACCTGTTTTATTTCCTAGTGGATTCAAACCCAGAGCCTCATGCAAGTCAGGCAAACATTCTACCAATATATCGGTACATGGAGCTACATTCCGGTCATTTTCTCAGTTTCTATTTAACATTGTCCCAGAGGTCTTACATATTCCATTACTGAAGAAACACATCGAATCTATTGTAGAAAGGAAAAAGTATCTCTCTTTTAAACTTCATGATCTTATATCATAAGAATATTAAGGAATGTATGAAGATTTGTTAGAACAAATGAATGAGTAAAGCAAGTGTGCATGATACATGAGTAAGATAAAACTTAGGTTTCTATACCCTAGCAGTAAAGAATCTGAAATGAAGACTATTCCACTTTTCAATTTCATCAAAAAGATTAAAGTACTTAGGAATATGTTTAGCAAAATCAATGTTTAATAGTACAATGAAAACTGTAAACCAGTGTTGAAAAAATGAAAGAACACTTAAATAGAAAGCCATTCCATGTTCCTGATTTGGTAGAAATAGTAGTAAAATGACAACATACCCCAGATCTACAGATTCCATAAAATCTGTAGCGAAATCCTACCCATCTTGGAAAGCACAATAAATTAAGAAAGCTCACACTTTCCAAGCTCAAGCCTTATTAAAAGCAACTATTGGGAAGAGTCTGTGATACTGACATAAACATAGGCATATGTATGAATGGAATAGAGTTGAGAGTTCAGAAATAAGCACACACATCTGTTATCTGTTGTTCACAGTGATGCCTAGATAATGCAAAGAAGGAAAGAATAATCCTTAAGAGAAGTTGAACTAGGATAAATGTACATTTGAATGCAGAATAATCAGTTTAGACTACCACAGTGTAATAATATTTACACAAATTTGCTCAAATTGGTACCAAGATATAAAGGTTAAAACCACAGATTTTTAAAAAGGAAGCCTAATTGTCAATGTTTGGCTCCTTATATTGGTCAACTGTTTTTTAGCTGTGACACCTACAGCACAAAGTAACAAAAATAGATGCTATACTTAGGCAAAGAAAAACATGTATGTACATCAAAGAATATTAAGAAAATAAGAAGGTCTCTCTGCTTCCTTCTGCCAGTTAATCAAGCTGCTTTGCTTAGCCAGGCTTCTCCTATGATGGACTGAAAGGACACTCTGAAATTATGAAGGAAAATGAACCTTTAGATCATTAAAAAAAGAAAATGAAAAGACAACCAGATGAAACCCAGAGAACAGGTATAAATAATAGAGGATGAGGATCTAGTTACCAGAAATATATACAAATGACAATGACTTAGAATAACTATTTCTCCAGAGAACATCAATAAGGCAGCAGATAAATGAAAAGTTGTTCAGTGTTCATCACGAAAATGAAAATTAAATGATACTAGCTTTATCCAGTAGGATGTCTATAATAAAATACAATGAAGGGGCTGGAGGGATGGCCTAGCGGTTAAGAGCGCTGACCACTCTTGCAGAGGACCCAGGTTCGATCCCCAGCACCCACATGGCGGCTGAGAACTGTCTGTAACTCCAATTCCAGGAGAACTCCAGTTCAAGGGGAATCTGACACCCTCTTCTGACCTCCACGGCATTGCACAACACGGGTGCACAGACCTACATGCAGACAGTACATTCATACACATAAAAAATAAATAAAATTAAAAAAAAGGGAAATTATCCTGTGTAATATTGGACATTTAGCAAGACTTCTACCCACTAGATAGCAGCCTCTACCAGTGGAGACAATAGAAAGTATCTCCAGGGTTACCAAGTATAACCCTGGAGAGTATAAAATCACCTGCTGAGAATCAGTAGTTCCATAGTGCTACTGTCATTCTTGAAGTATGGACTGTTAGGTTGACTAAATAACCAAAACCCAGGCAACTCTAAACTGATAGAGCCATGTATTAAAACATAGATCTCCTTGATTCCAAAGACCAAATTTTCTGTTACACCTAGATTAGTATTAAATAGTTGTCATACTGGAGGAAAAGACAGAACCATAAACCAGTGTTACAAAAACAATGACCAGAGGCTGCAGAGTCAAGAGGGAGTGTGTCTAGAGAAGGCAAGGAAGAGTAAGTAGATTCACTTTCTATCTCAATTTCATGTAAACTCAGAGCTTTTTGAGCTTACTAGATGGTTAATGAATTAATTTCCTTGCTATGTGACCACGGTCTCTGTCTGCTTACTGGCTGTTATGTATGGCCAGGGGACATGGCTAAGGATCTAAGGCCACATGGCATCCTTGTCATGTGTGCCATTCATCAAAATGATTTTCCTCTGCTTCTGTCTCTTGAAAGAACCTACTTAGTTGGGTCAGACCCATCAGGTTATCCTTCCAGTGACCAACTCAAGGTCAATGGGTTAGTTTGCCTGAATTACTTCTGCAAAAATCTTTTTCACAATATAACATAAAATTACTATGGGAAGCCAGGCGTAGTGGTGCATGCCTTTAATTCTAGCACTCGGGAGGCAGAGGCAGGCGGATCTTTGTGAGTTCAAGGCCAGCCTGGTCTACAGAGTGAGTTCCAGGACAGCTGGGGCCACAGGGAGACCCTGTCTCGAAAAGACCAAAAAAAAAAAATTACTATGGGAAAGAAACAACATCATTGTTTTGGTCTTTTTGAGACAAGGTCTCCCTTTAGTCCCAGCCAGCCTGGAACTCACTGTGTAGACCAGGCTGGCCTTGAACTTAACAGAGGTCTGCCTGCCTCTATCTCCCAAGTGCTAGGATTAAAGGTATGCACCACCATGCCTGCCAAAACCACATCATTTTTACACATCTTACCCACACACAAGGGGAAAGAAATACAGCAAGTGTGGGACAATGGGCTCACCCTAAAACTTTGCCTACAAGCATTAGTGCATAATCTAGAAACTTCCTCTCTTCCCACGTTCCTGGACAGCTCCTGCTACAAGCGGAGCTGTAGCAGCTGCTCTGGTCGTCACATATCTGGTTGCCCCAAGAAATGTTCTCCTACTGCGGTTTGCCTTCTTCATGTAGAGTTGTCTCCTAGATCCTGCACACATGTGCTCACCCATATTTAAATCATCCTTTTAAAACCTGGTTGCCAGGTGGAGAGATGGCTCAGGGGATAAAAGCATTTGCACAAGTAAAAAGATCTAAGAATCTCCAGGAACCAGGTTGAAAAAAAATTTGAAATACATAGTGCAAGTAGCCGTAATTACAAGATTCCTCTGGGGAGCGAGGAGACAGACACAGGAGATTCCTGGGAGGCTCCTGGCCCATCCAGCCTGGAGTACACCATGAAATCTCACCAGGCAGAAGGCAAGGACCAACACCTGAGGCTATCCTCTACCTTCCATAAAGTGTACCCACATATACTCTCACACATAAAACTCCCCTGGTTTTACCTCAAGTTTCTTGTCAAATTCTTAGGTATGTAACAATTCCTGTCTATTGTGAGCCCCAATATTTAAAGAAATTCTCATGTCAGGCAATTTTATCAGAGTCATGTTAATTTGTATGTGGCTTTATAATTAAAGTCCAGTTTATCTCCACATTTTTATTAAGAAAGTTTAAATTAGGTATAATTAAGCAGGTTTCCCTGAGACCTTCAGCCTTGCTTATGGAAGTGACGGTGTCACAGATGTGCACAGCTGTGAACAGTGCTCACTTCCATTTTCTGAAAAGCAGTGGGTGAACAGCAGTTGAGAAATTGATCCTTCTTCTACTTTCATCTTTTCAGCAGTTCTCACCCATTTTCACAGCCAGGTATACAAATACCATTCTGACATATTCTTTTTTATGTCTTTTTATGGAGGGGGGTGGGCATAAAAAGCATAAGACTGGATATTATAGCCCATGCTAGCCCAGAACTCCCTCTGCAGCCCAGGCTGGCCTCTAACTCACCATCCTGCTACTGCCTTCCAGGAGTTGAGATTACATACCCAAGGTACCTACACTAATTTCTTTCTAAGTTGTACTACCTTTCCTGTCTCATTTTCCAAACATTTCCTAGATCTTTTAGAAGAGGGAACATCTTTTATATTCCCATATGTGCCTACTCAGTCTTGCATTAATGACAGCACTTAGGAACTACTGGTACACATGACATATGAGATCCCTTATTGCTCAACTAAATGCTGCATTTCAGATCTATAAATTAGGAAAAGACCCAGGTATGTTTATTAATCATCCCTTCACTCTGTTCTAATCCCCAATGCTCCTTCCCACTTGCTAATTCTCTACAAGAAGTTATGCATCAGTTCTTCACCCTCTGCTACGTGCAGACTAGACAGGAAACTTTACCCATCAGTGTATTTTATTCCTTATTTTTATTTTATATGTATGAGTGTATTGTCTGCATGTATATAAGTGCACTAGTGTCATGAAATGCCCACAGAGATCAGAAGAAGGTATCCGATCCCCTGGAACTGGAGTTAAGGACCATTGTTAGCAACCATGTGGGCAGCTGAGAATTGAACCTGGGTCCTCTGCAATAGCAGCCAGTGCCCTTAAATGCTGAGCCATCTCCCCAGCCATGCTCCAGTGTATTTTTATAATATTTCATAATAGGAAATCCTAGATTTCCAGTGGCATTTTTATAAAGGAGCCTTTCCTATATCCAACACAGACTCAGATATACAGATAAACCTACATCAAGGACTGGTCAGGGTCAAAGGGTAGAGGAAGGTGGGAGATAATATAAATATAAAAAATAATATATTTATTAACAAATGTTTTCTAAACTCTAAAAATGTCTCACTCTGTAAGGTACTGAAAATATTCCCTGCTAGAAGGTGTTTAGTCTGTGGATGTGGAAAGGGACACAGGAATTGGAATGTAACATAAGTAGCAAAGTAAAGTATGCCACTAGAGGAGGCTACTTAAGGTCTAGAAAGAGACTTGCAGGTCAGATGAAAGAATTCAGACTATTTTTCCCTAAGAGACACCAAATGATCATGAGAAAAGTTGAGTGAGAAGAGGCTTAAGACTCCTCCTGGCCACAGAAAGGAGCATAATGTGGAAGAGAGAAGGAAATCTGGGAGACTGTAGCGATCATCCAAGCAAGACATGAAGACAAAATATTAATAAAGAACTTTGAAAACTGTTAGGATTAACCAGTCTTGGTAACTAATTGGATATGGAGATGAAGATGGAAAATGAATAGGAAATTACATTGCAGTTTCGACATGGTCATCGTGGTAGATACAGGTACTTCTGACTGATGTGAGATTGTGGTACATACAGGTGCTTCTCACTGATGTGAGGAAAGCAGTAAAGTCATAGATTCAGGAGATATACAGGTTCCTATTGAACATGCTGCTCTTCAGGAACTGCTCTCACTTAGAACCATCATAGAAACTGAGGTGTTGGAACAGCATCAGTCCAGAATCCCTTCCTTTCCCTTGTCAGGTGTTCCAGGAAGAACCTTGTGGCCAGGGTGCCAACTACTCCACTGCCAAGGCCCATTTCCCAGGTTGTTTAATGGGACTTATGGGACTTAACATTAAATGTACGTGGGTTCAAAAGACCTTACCTCTCAACCAAAAACGTGAAATCAAAGCCCTTCGTGAATTAAGTGTGTCTGTCTGCACAGATGCTGTGCCCACCACATCAAAGATGTTTTACACATGCCATAGGGGATGGCTTCATGACCTGGAAAATAAATTAAAAATGTATGGGCTCCTTGAAACCACAGAAGCAAACTGAGTATGACTTGAATTACAGCAATACATTATATTTACCATGGGGGAACATGGTGCAAATTGATGAATTTGTGGGTTTTTAACAAAAGAAACAAGAGATTCACAACCAGAATTATTACATGAGAAAGTAGACCATTTTTAAATCCTTGGATAGGAAACTCACAGTCTCTCTCCCTCCCTCCCTCCCTCCATCCATCCATCCATCCCTCCTTCCCTCCCTCATATATAATATATATATATGAGTCTATAAAAATGTCCACCCAGACCATAACATTTTTACTAGCTTTCCTCACTTTTACCAATACAAGTCTCACTCCTTTGCCTACACTTTTCTATTGGAAAAATGGTGAAAAGAAATGCTTAGGATACTAAAATGCGCTGCATCAAACTACGATAGGCATCACGCTACCAAAATGTATTATCCAATTGTTAGTGGCAAAATAATGATTTCATTGAAAAAAAACACTAATGTGTCCTTTCTGCTATAATCAATCACTTACAATGTTGAATTTTGCTTTCTTCTCTGTCATGGTTTTAGGGAAATAGTCTCATCTGGCCACAAAAGTGAACAAAAAACATCCATGTTCTACATAGAAATTATATTCTTTTGATAAATACTTTGTGAGAACTATTTGACATTTTATATGATTTCCATATATGACATAGCTTTGTAAATATTTGTACCTTCTGATCAAAGGGTCTATTTGCATTATCTCCCCTAATCCTGGCAATAATTTTATATTACAATAGACAGTTCCTTAATTTCCTATATGAGAAAACTGAAGTCCGTAGAAAACTAGCCTCAGGTCATACAACTAGCAAGAAGAAAAGCCAAGAACCAACCTGAGCTTATCCAACTCCAAAGCTCTGCTTGTAGCCATGTTATTGAGTTTGTGGTTTGCTGGGATAGGTGTGCGAATTCTCAAACTAAAAAAAGTATTTATTTCATGTCTGTGGAACTAATTAAAACTAACATAGGGCTGTGAGCACAGTGTAGGGTAGAATACATGTTAAATATTCATGAGGTCCTAAACTCAATCCTTAACACACACCCCCCCAAAAAAAAAGAAGGAAAGAAAATAAAATGGTTGTTTAAATAAGTGCCATTGGGTTATGAAGAAAAATAGTCATCAGAAGCAGGGGTGCCATGCTAGTGTGAGAACAGGCATCCAGATTCCCAGTGACTGTGTAAATGCTGGGGAGGAGGGCTTAGTGTCCCATCTATAATTTCAGGGCTCAACGTACAACAGGGAACCTGCCCCCAATAAGCAGAATAGACAGACTACTCATATCAGCAAGCTTAGCATTCAACCAAGAGACTCTGCCTCACTGAACAAGGCAGACAGCAATTAAGGAAGATTCCTAACATTAGCCCCTATCCTCCACAAACATAAATCACACACCAGCAAACAGGCCTGCAAACACGCATATACACCACATACATAGACACATGCAAAAAAATATTGAAGTAGGTGCCAGGCATGGTGGGACGTGTCTGTAATCTTAGCATGTGGGAGTTGGAGGCAGGAGGATGAGGAAGATGGGCCATCCTGAGCTACAAGCAGAGTTTGAGGCTAGTTTTTTCTAGGCTGCATGAGACCATATATTCAGAAGAACAAAACAAAAGTAGTATAGGATTTAAAAACTCAAAGGAGTTATGTTTATTTCATTATTTTATATTTTAGTCAAAGATATTTATAATCAAATGATGATGTTTTATAATTTCGATCAGATTAATTGGTTTAAGTTTCAAATGCTACTTTCAGAACAATTAGCTGATTCACTCCACACACACATGTAATTCCGCAATCACAATGAATTCAAACTTGAAAATTTAAGTATAGAACAATGTACTGGATTTACACTCTGCTTCAACTTCTTAGTTAATCCTGAAATTGTGAATTCTAAAAGATGCACATCATAGTTGAGAAGATGAAATAACAACAGCATCAGCTGTCCTCTGTTACAGCATCTAGCTCTGTGAAGGACAAGGCTGAGCACTTTACCATGTTACCAAGTTCAGGATTTCTGAGCCCATTGAAGGCTCCATCACTCCACTTCTTTTTAAAGAGAAGAAAAGTTATATAGATGCAGTAGGTTATTCACCCAACAAGAATGTCCTTCGACCTGTCACCAAAGATTCTGATTTGGCTCTGCACACAGGACTTGTGCCCATGAAACTTGATGTCCAGCATGCCCCACAGAACATTTTGTAAAGTTCAGAATCTTCCCTGAGATGCTGTTGAAAACCCTGGGTAGCAGAATGTCCATTTTATGCCTTCCATGTGTTAACAACACTATAAAAGTTAAATTCATTGGCATCTGTAATACAAGAACTAATGGATTTAGTATTCTTTTTGAAAATTATGCCTTTTTTCCAAATGTCACCTTATGTTCCACACATATTTTCAAAAATGAATGTTCAGGTTTTAAAGAGGGACTAAACAAAATTGACAATGTAATTTTATCCAGGTACAAAAAAAAAAAAAACTCACACACAATGTTTTGCCTTATGGGTTACTCCACTAGTCGGGCTGTGATAATAATTTAGTATTCTAGAATACAGTTATTCTTCCCATTTTGACATAACTGCCATGTTATTTCACTCGCATATTCTTCTGTCTGTCCCAGTTAGCCAGGGGCCATTTTTCATCCCATTCATTTGCATCCAAAATTACAGGTTTTGATACCACTGCCACAGCCTGTTTTAACTTTGAAATATGTTGCAGCTAACCCGCGAGAGTGGCTAATCCCGTTCATGATTCAATCTGGCTGCAGTCGTGGTTCTCTCAAAGGGCCACCACTGACAAAATGCTGCTCTGTGCTTATGCAGAGGAACTCCTCAGAGCTCTGGTTGAAAGAGCTTTCTCAGAACCATCTTGAGGCTCACCCTATCCTAATCATAAATCTATCCTGCAAGCTAGATACCACTGAGCCTCCTTGACATGCCTAATTTTTAAAAGACTAATCATAAACTAATAAGGCACAAACAAGGCCTTCTTTTCATTTGTCTTTCTGTCTTGCAGATGCCCAGAGCTGAGACTAAATCTTTCTGAGGGCTCAGACAGGGACAGGCATCAGTAGTCTTCTTGCCTCACATGTAGCACAGCTCCAGGCCTGTACATGATGCTCCCAGAACATGGTTTATTCATCTAGCCAGATGGAAAGAAACTGCCAAGACAAGAATAGAGGGAGGTTTTCCAAAAGAAAGACAGTCTGTAGATCGTCAATCACTGCTCATTATCCAAGAGGCACAACCCTTAAGTCATTAGCTCAAGGCCACCCAAAGGGCACTCATGAGTTAATTCTTTTATTCCTCCATTCTCCAAATATCTATTGAACTTGCACAGTGTCCCAGACCCTTCTGGTAGGCTAGAGGTCTAGAGATGAGGTAATATGTTCCTGCCCTAGAAAGAGGGGGTAAGGAGCTATAAAAAATAGTGCCCAGTGAGCACTGACCTGCTCCTCTGCTCACCTCCTCATCTCACCTCTCAGGAAGTCCAAGTTTGGGCCTGGTGTACCAGTGCATTGTCAGTAGATTCTAAAGTGTTTCAGTTTGGTGACAGCAAGAATGTGAATTAGAGGGATAAAAGACAGAATTTTGTTGAGTTATATGATGGTTAGTTTTAATTGTCAGCTTGACACAATCTAGAATCACCTGGGAAGAGTCTCGGTGAGGAATTCTTCAGACTGGGTTGGCGCGTGAGAATTGTTCTTAGTGTCTGTTGATGTAGGGAGACCAATCATGAATGCTGGCAGCACCACATGTGTTATCTCTCTGTTCTTGACTGAGGGTGTAACTAGCTGCCTCAGCTTCCTGCTTGGACTTCTCCACATCATGGACTATAACCTGTAATTAAAAGCCGAATAAGCGCTTGCACCTTTAAATTGCTTTCATCGGCATATTTTATCGCAGCCACAGGAAGCACAAGTAGGACAAGTTAGCTGGAGGAAAACTTGTACCACTGTTACTGGAGGAACTGGTTCATTCACTCTCAGTGGGCCGACCATTTCTATTATCTTTGAGAACAAAAGAAGACATCCCCTCTAGGTAGACTGAGGAGGACAGAGGCTCCTGAACCAACAGGACCAATGCAATATTTCTTTTGACTACTGTTCATGGCTACTAGCTAGGTTGCAGGAAATTCAGGCGACACACCTAGTTCCCTCACCATCAGTGCTGCCTGGTCAGGGTGCTCTTGTGCCTGAAGGAACCCCACCTCCCCATACACACTGCAGCCCCTGCATGCTACTGTCTCACTGGCATTGCCACCGACCTCCTGCCCACCTTCTAGCACTCTTTCCCCACTGTGGCATAAAACCCAAGTGTACCAAGATAACTCACTTCAGCATACCCTACCCTGACATTTTTCTGAAAAAAGTTAAATTAGGAAAAAAAAAATCTAATAGCAACCAATCTTTAAACATATTAATTATGAAGAATAAGTTTCAGTCACTGGGATAGAAGTTCTATGTTCATTATTCTAATTCTCATGATCATGCGTTAAAGTGATATGGTTATACTTATTTTTAAAATAAGAAAACAGAGCCAGGCTTGATGGTACACACCTTTAATTCCAGCACTCAGGAGGCAGAACTGGCAGATCTCTGTGAATGTAAGGCTAGCCTGATCTACAGAGTGAGTTTCAGGCCATCTAGGAGACCTTGTCTCAAAGAAAGAGAGAGAGAGAGAGAGAGAGAGAGAGAGAGAGAGAGAGAGAACAAAGTCTTTGAGAACAGCATGATTTACCTGTAGACATTCATCTGGTAAACTGCAGAGTCAGAATCCAAACGCTAGTTTGCCTTGGATCAAACTGCCACTTTTTCACTGTGGTGCTGCACATCTCCCTGTTCCAGCCACTTCCCAAGGGTAAAGCACTGTAGAACACACCTGAAGCCAACTGACCAACATATCTATCCCTCCCTTTTTATGATGAAGGCCTCCATAGAGAAACATACATGTATGAGACAGACTTTCTGTCAAGATATGTAGAGACTTCGTGGGGGAATTACACACACACAAACACACACACACAAACACATACATACACACACACACACACACACACACACACACACACACACACCACATTTCAGAAAAGGTTAATGTTGTAGCAGAGCAGTTGCTACAGGATTCCAAAGTCCTAAGTGAAGGAGACCAACATTCGGGTAGGCGAAGCTAACAGAAGTAGTCAAATCTGAGTCCTGAAGGGGAAGCCAAGAGTTCCAGGTTGATTGGAAGCTGCGGTAGAACATGATACAGGGCCTGTCTCTGGCAAGTCCAACAAGAACTGGCTAGAAAATGAGAGGGAACCAACTGGAGAACCAACTGGAGACGACACAGAATCCTGTGGAACGAGGATATGGCAAATGACTCTCTTCCTTGTACTGATACTTCCTATCTGGAAAACAGGAAGGGCACTGTGACCACCTAAAAGACTGTCAAATCTGTACAAGTTGCTTATGTACAGTCAGCACTTGCTGTGTAGCAATTTCCTCTGAACTGAAACATCCCCTCTAGGAGGGGAGAGGCTCATGAGACTCAGAAGGAAAAGAAAAAAAATAAAAAAAAAAAAGAAAGAAAGAAAAAGAAAAAAAAAAAACTTCACATGTCCCAGAAAGCTGAAACTTGCAAGATTCACAATGTCTCCTTCCCAGAAGCAGGAAACAACCGAACAACTGCTGGGGGGGGGGAGGGGGGCACTGGTCAGCTGAGCTGCCAAGAGGAGATTTTCTCAGACCTGCTGAGCCACCTGTAAATTGTACTGAGAAATCCAGGGATTCAGCTTTTGTGGGTGTGGTTTCCAGTGATGCACCTACTTTTGAGTCATCCTTTCTCCTGAAAGTAAGCTCTCATTCATACTCCTGTTAGTAACTTCAATAAAAATGCATTGATTCACAACTTTAGACTTTGGTTGGCTTTTGTTGTTGTCTCAGTTTGGTTTTTATTTTGAGACAGGGTCTCCTTTAGCCCCAGCTGGCCTGGAACTCGCTACATAGAGCAGGCTGGCCTTGATCTCACAGAGAGCCCCGCCTCTACCTCCTGACAGCTGGGATTAAAGGCATGTGCCACCACACCCAGATATTACATTAGACTTTGGTCTACTGTGGATCCCCTTTCTAAAGGAAGTAGACTTTTGTGTTGCATCTCCCCAGGAAAAAAGCCTCTCACACAACAGCACTTCAACACAGTAGCTATCTCATAACAGTCACTGCACAGATTTCAGTTCTATTTATTGCTTTATGCTGTGGATGGCCATCTTGGTAGTTTGGTGGTTGATTCCTTAATGTTTTTAAATGAAAATAGGGCGAAGAGCTATACTTAGTCAATAAATGTCTAGCAAATTTTAACAACTGTGCCAGTTTTCCAGAGACAAAAAGCTAGATCAGTTTTCTACTATTGACCACTCACAGCTCGGGGTGGCCTTGGTTGCTGACTCTGGTGCACAGTTCAAGAATGTACTTGATGGGCCTTTGGGGAAGGAACAAGAAGTGTAGCCCAAAAGACCAAGCCAAAGGGATAAAATTTTATGAAAGACTGATGTGTTCTTATTGGCATATTTTAGGTCCCTATTATTAATAGTTCTCTGCCTTTTTAAGAGATGAAAACAAGGATTTATTAAGCACTTAAGTTATGTCAGGGACACTTCAATTATTCTTGCATTCCTCAGAGTAAGCACAGAAATACTCCAAGCAGCAGCTCATGGATGTGTTTGAAACGCTCAGGATGCATTTCCACTTTGATTTGGAAAAACTACAGCCCACAACTATTCTCCTTTACGTTTCCTGTTTTCTTCCTTTTCTTATTCTGTATAGCAGAGATAATTAACCCAGGCTGCATATTAAATTTATCTGGATGACATTTTTAAAGTTCTGGTGTCTGCGTGTCACCCCAAAGTTTTGATTGGAATGGTTTGGGGTTTGGCATGCACATCAGGGTTTTCCAAATGTCTGCTCCACCGCTTAGGCTTTTCCAGTATACAGCATCGTGGGAGCCTCGGCAAGAGACGTCCAACACAGTCTAAACTGTGTTCTATCACTTCTTAAGATTTAAAAATCACATCCAAAGGCTGATTACTTGGGAATGGCAAGTGTATGTCTGGGACCCAGAGGCAAACTGTGGACAAAGATGGCACCACTTTTTAACATGAGGAGACAGCAGCCACTCTTAAGTCTCCTGGGAATTTTTGCAAGTACTTAAACGGAATCTAAAAAAAAATCTTTTTCTCCCCCAAGACCTAACACATACACACATACATTACCAAATGCAAAGAAATGCAGTGTAGCTACAGCTTACATGCCTCTAAGTAATACTGTATTGATTTATAGTTTGCACAAATTGCAATAAATGGCATTTTCTGTTATGTGGTGGGTAATAGATTGTTCTGGAGTGAATACAAGTCCATAATTCATTCAAGAGCTATGCTGATACTATAAACTAAAGCTCAAACCTAAGCAGTTAATCTATGGCAGTTGAACACTGAGAATGGATTTCAGGGTGGTGTTCAATTTGGTTATTATTATTTTAGTTGAAGCATAATTAACTTGACATATGTAAGAAGCAAGAGAAGTATTTTCAGAGACTTTTGCCCTTTCTCCCACCTTTCTAATGTCTCGTTTCCCCTGCACTGCTCTCCAGAATGATCATTTCCTGCTGCAGATGCAGACTAGGAACAAGGAAAGGCTGTTTCAGAGACAGCTGGCACTGTGTCATTTCTACTGTTAAACCTGGACTTAAGTGAAATAGGCTAGGCCCTCTCGTATTTGCTGCATCCCATCAGACCACCCATCCATCAGAGTTGTGGTGAGGTAAGCTGCCCAGACCCGAGATTCCTAAGGGAAGAGTGAAATATTTTTAAAGATTTCAGTATCCTTTACTGACACCACTATCCTCTTGCCTCTGTCCATCTTCTTCAGCATCCTATGTTAAAGACAGATATCCCCAGAATCCTGCCTCCAACCTCTCAGAAGCAGACATAAAGACAACTCAAACCAAGGAAGACTCCTATTAGAAGAAAAACCTTCATCCACTAGGTATTCATGAACCAAAGCCAAGCCAAGCCTTCCCAACAGATGATTCCTGCCGTAGGGCTTAAGAGAAGAAGCAGAAACTCTTTTGCTCCAGCAATTGCCTGTCTTGACTGATTTGAAAAGTTTTCGATGACCAGCTCCTGTAACTTTTCCTATATAAGATATGACAAGCGGGTGGTATTAGCCCATTAACATCAAGAATCAAAAATATTGTGAGTTAGCTTTGTAGAAAGAGAAGAATGTAATCAAGATTAACTGCACAATCAAGTATGCATAATATTCTAGTCCTGTCTGTTGTTTTAATTCCTTTTATAAATGGAAAAATAAACTATGCACCCAGAACAACATGAAAAACTGGTAAGATGGTTAACTCACCAAAAGAGCTAACAGTTATAAATGTGCTTTTACTTTACAGAGCTGTGAAATGCGTAAGGCAGAAAAGAGCAAAACTAAAATGAGAAATAGATCAACCCAAAGTTAGAGCTGGACAGTCTAGTTCTCTCTCAGTAGACAGAGACCCATTGAGGGTCTAGAACCAAACACTGCTGTATAGAATGACACCAGACGGAAGCAGAAAACAGGTTGTTTTCAAATCACATGAAACATTGGCCAAGACAGACAAATGTGTTGGCTTCACAAAGTTCTAAGTACTCAGAAGAGATCCTCACAACAAAGCTCAATTAGGCTAGAAATTAAAGGCAGATATATAAGAAATTTAAACTTAACAAAACTTAAAATACAACATATCAAAACCTTTTATATACCTAAAGTATTGCTTGGAGAAATTTTACAGCATTAAATGATATTCTAGAAATTAAAATCATCTCAAATAAATAGTGCATGACTCTTCCTTAATACCATGAAAAACAATGATGAATGCAGAAAATTAAAGAAAAAACATACAAATGAAATTGAAAATAGAAATGGAAAATAAATGAGTCTAAAGTTATTTAAAAGATCAGCAAGGTTAATTACTCTCTACTACCAAGACTAACAGATTAAAAAAGAGTGAGAGAAAGTAAAAAGACGATGTTGGATTGAAAAAGAGACATCACAGCCACTAAAATGAAAGTAGTGGCATACTACGTCTATTGTGCACATTTCATAACTTACATAACAAGAGATTAGTTTTTCGAAGCCATAAATTCTCAAAGCTCACTCAAGATGAAATAAATAATACAAATATTCCTATAAGAGAATTTGAATTTGAATTTTAAAAATCATTGATAATGAAGTCACATGGTTTCACTGGTGAACTTTACCACAGTCCATGCTTCATGAAACAAAGGGGCAAGCTGTCTTGTTAAATAGAAAGAACACTTCCCAATACATTTTAAGGGGTCAGCATTAGTCTGATAATAAAACCAAATGAAAATGCTACAAAAGAACACCACAGCTTAAATTTGACACATATTCATGAATTAAAGCCAAAAAATTCTCAACAAACAGCAAAAGAAAGAACATCCTCAGACTCCTAACAATATTTTGCAAGTCCACAGTCGATATCATGTTAATGATAAGAGTCTGAGAAACATGACAAGGTCTTTCATTGTTACCACTTCTTGAGCGTTTGCTGGAAGTCTTAGCCACCACAATACTGATAAAGAAAAAAAATGGCCTTGCAAACCAGAAAGGAGAAATTAAAGCTGCCTTTATTCAACAATGAAATAGACTGATCTCTTCCTATATGAAAAACTGCATACTGTATAAATAGAAAGGTCTGAAGAAATATATAAAAAGAAAGCCCATCTCTTCCTATATGAAAAACAAACTGTATACTGTATAAATAGAAAGGTCTGAAGAAATATATAAAAAGAAAGCCCATAAAACAAATGAGTTCATCAATATTGTATAAGCCAGATCAATACTCAATTATTCTATTTCTATATAATAACAATATAAAATTAGAAACAAATTTATTTAAGGGCTGTAGAGATGGTTCAGCAGTTAAGAGCACTGAGTGATCTTGCAGAGGACCCAGGTTTGATTCCCAGCACCCACATGGCGGTTAAGAACCTTCTTAGGGTGGGTGTGGTGGCACACGCCTTTAATCCCAGCACTCAGGAGGCAGAGGCAGACAGATCTCTGTGAGTTCAAGGGCAGCCTGGTCTACATAGTGAGCTCCAGGTCAGCTGGGGCTAAAGGGAGACCCTACCTCAAAAAGACCAAAAAAAGAAGAAGAAAAAGAAACAAATTTATTTAAAAATATCATTTGCAATAATTACAAAATTTAAATACTTAGTAATAAATCTTAGAAAGTATTTTAGGACCTGTATTTTACAAACTTAAAAAATAATGATCAACAGGGCTGGAGAGATGGCCTAGCGGTTAAGAGTGCTGATTGCTCTTGCACAGGACCCAGGTTCGATTCCCCAGCACCCACATGGCGGCTGAAAACCGTCTTTAACTCCAGTTCCAGGGGAATCCGACGCCCTCTTCTGACCTCTGCAGCATTGCACGACAGGGTGCACAAACCTGCATGCCGACAGTACATTCATACACTTACGAAAATAAATTTAAAAAATAATAATAATGATCAAAACTGAAGAAGACCTAAATAAACAGACGAATTGTATTTGTAGATAAAAAGATTGGACCAAATAAAGATGGTAATTGTTCTCAGATGCATCTAAAGAATTAACTAAATTCTACTTAAATATTGGTAGGACTTTCTTCTTATATGTAGAGGTCTTGATTTAAAAAAAAATATTGAATAACAAGCCAAAGGAACTAAAATAATTTTGAAATACAAAAATCAAGATACAGGGACCAAGGGGATGGCTCAATGGGTAAAGGCACCTGCCACCAAGACTGACAACCTGAGCTCCATCCCTGGGACCCACACGGTGAAAGGAGCGAAGGAACGCCTGAAAGCTGTCCTCTAATCTCCACAGCATGCATTCATATGCATATACATACACATATTAAAAAAGGTAAACAGAAATGTTTTTTAAAAGATATAGGAGTGGAGCTGGAGAGATGGTTCAGCAGTTAAGGCTGCTGTGGCAGAAGACCCAGGTTCTAATTCCACCACCTACATGACATGACTAACAACCATCTGTAACTCCAATTCCAGGGGATCCAGCGCCCTCTTCTGACCTCTATGGGAATTGCATGACATGAGTGTACTTACACACATGCAAGCAATACACTCATACACATAAAATAAAAATAATAAATAAGAATTTTTTAAGATATAAGAACTGGGCGAGGTGGTGCATGCCTGTAATCCTAGCATTTAGGTGGTGAAGGCAGAAGGACCATGAGCTAGATAGAGATCAGGATACAAAACAGGATCCTCTCTCAAAAAATAAAGTGAAAGAAACCAAAATAAAAATGATAAAATTTGGGCTGGAGAGATGGCCTAGCGGTTAGGAGCGCCAACCGCTCTTGCAGAGGACCCGGGTTCGATCCCCAGCACCCTCATGGCGGCTGAGAACCATCTGAAACTCCAATTCCAGGAGAACTCCAGTTCCAGGGGAGTCCGAGACCCGCTTCTGACCTCCACGGCATCGCACGACACGGGTGCACAGACCTGCATGCAGACAGTATATTCATACACATACAGAAATAAATAAAATTAATAAAAAAAAAAAGATAAAATTTAAGCCAGGTGTTGTGGTGCACACCTTTAATCCCAGTACTCGGGAGGCAGAGGCAGGTGGATCTCTGTGAGTTCAAGGCCAGCCTGGTCTACACAGTGAGCTCCAGGTAAGCTGGGACTAAAGGGAGTCCCTGTCTCAAAAAGACCAAATAAATAAGGAAGTAAATAAATAAATAAATAAATAAATAAATAAATAACATTTAAAAGGTAGGAAATATGCTAGCACTATTTTCAACTTTACTATAATTCAAAAGGCAGACACTTGGGAAGGGACAGACACATGTAACCAATGGAAAAGAAAAAGAAGGAGGGTCCTGAAGCAGAACTACACAGTACAGATCCACTCGTTAACACAAGTAGAGAAGCAATCCAAAGGTAGAAAAGGGTCATCTTTTGAACAAATCACCTCAGCACAATTAGACATCCACAGCAAAATAAACTCCCACCTTAAGCCTCATCTCATATGCAATCCAAAATTATCAAAAAAAAAAAAAAAGACAAAAATGAGGCTAGGCATGCTAGCACATGCCTTTACTCTGAGAACTCAGGAAGCAGAGACATGAGTTTGAAGCCATCTAGAGCTAAAGAGTGAGGAAAAGGAAAAAAAAGGAAGACTATAGCTCTAAAAACAGAAATCTATACTTATATAAATCTAGTAGAAGAAAATAGGAAAAAGCTTTTGTGGCTTAGACATGAGCAAAGAACTTTGAGTGTGACACCAAAAGACTAACTATAAAAAATAATTGAGGCTGGGCGTGGTGGCGCACGCCTTTAATCCTAGCACTTGGGAGGCAGAGTCAGGTGGATCTTTGTGAGTTCAAAGCCAGCCTGGTCTACAGAGCGAGTTCCAGGACAGCTGGGGCTACATGGAGACCCTGTCTCGAAAAGACAAAAAATAAAAATAAAAAATAATTGAAATAGTTTGTGTGTATGTCATTTTTCTGACAAAAAAATACTTATAAATAGAATGGACAAGGAGTTCTCAAAACTTGTCAGTATGGGCTGGAGAGATTATTTGGTGGTTAGAAGCACCAACTTCTCTTCTAGAGGACCCAGGTTTAGTTATCAACACTCACATGGGAGATAACAACTCTTTCTGACTCCAGTTCCAGGGGATCTGATGTCCTCTTCCAACCTGTACAGGCATTGTACACATTGGTGCACTTACATACATGCAGGCAGTACATTCATACACATAAAATAAAAATAAATTTTAAAAATATTTTTAAACTTTGTAAGAAAATAAATGACTCAATTTTACAAAATAGGCAAAATGAACAGACTTCACCAAAGAAGATATAAAAATAAAAATGACAACTTACACATAATTTACTGTCATGAAAATTCACATTAAAAGGTATCACTATTCATTTAAATAGCTAAAAATAAAAAAAAATACTATCATTTACTTCTGTGAACTTACAGCAATGGTGACAGCATGCTAAAGTCCTTTGCAAACTCAAAACAGACAGAATCCCAGCATAGACATGGGGAAGTGGGTAAGAAATCCCACCACGACCTAAGGAATTTTTGGCATTTGATGCTCCTGGGAGAGACAATTTCTTACATGGATGGGACTCTTGATGGGCCCAAGGGATGGACTAACTCTGAAGGACACTGGGGGACACAAATTGGACTCTATAGGCCATATTATACATATTAAAAAGTATGTTAAATTGGGCAGGGAACAATGGGGGTGGGGGTAGGGGAGGAGATCTAAACACCATCAAACTATGCTGTATGAAAATTGCAAACAGGGATGGAGAGATGGCCTATGGGTTAAGAGCGCTGACTGCTCTTGCAGAGGACCCAAGTTCGAACCCCGGAACCCACATGGCGGCTGAGAACTGTCTGTAACTCCAGTTCCTGGGGAATCTGATGCCCTCTTCTTACCTCCGCGGCATTGCACGACACGGATGCACAAACCTGCATGCAGACAGTATGGCCATACACATAGGAAAATAAATAAATAAAAATAATTTAAAAAAAGAAAATTGCAAACATTCAGCTAAAAAATTTTCAGGAAAAGAATCCTGACAAAATATGACAGCAGTAAATGTTGCTCTACTATTGTATTTAATTACAAAACTATTATGATGTATGGACTCTGTAAGTTTGTAATGCATATATGAACACATCCTATGTATCCATGCATTTATATGCACATTTACATGCACATGATGTGTGTGTGCATACACATGACATAATACATATATGTACATATATAACATGATACATATAACATGGCGTAATACATACACCTGTATATATAATATGATGTGTGCATGCATACATATGACATAATACATACACCTGTATATATAACATAATGTGTGCATGCATACACATGACATAATAAATATGCCTACATATATNCGTAATACATACACCTGTATATATAATATGATGTGTGCATGCATACATATGACATAATACATACACCTGTATATATAACATAATGTGTGCATGCATACACATGACATAATAAATATGCCTACATATATAACATGATACAGGTAAGATGACATAATACATACACCTGTATGTATAACATGATGTGTGTGCATACCCATGACATAATACATACACCTATATATATATAACATGATACATATAAGATAACATAATACATACACCTGTATATATAACATGAGGTATGTATGCATACACATGACATAATACATACACCTATATATAACATGATGTGTGTATGCATACACATGACATAATACATATATGTACATATATAACATGATACATATGACATAATACATACACCTGTATATATAACATGATGTGTGTATGTATACACATGACATAATACATATACCTACATATATATAACATGATACACATAACATGACATAATACATACACCTGTATATATAACATGATGTGTGTATGCATACACATGACAAATACATATACCTACATATATAACACGATACATATAACATGATATAATACATACACCTACATATATATAACATGATGTGTGTATGTATACACATGACCTAATACATATACCTACATGTATAACATGATACATATAACATGACATAATACATACACCTGTATATATAACATGATGTCTGCGTGCATACCCATGACCTAATACATACACACATATATATGACATAATACATATAACATGTGACATAATACATACACCTCTATATATAACATGATGTGTGTATGCATACACATGACAAATACATATACCTACATATATAACATGATACATATAACATGTGACATAATACATACACCTGTATATATAACATGATGTGTGTATGCATGCACATGACACATACATATACCTACATATATAACACAATACATATAACATGACATAATACATACACCTACATATATATAACATGATGTGTGTATGTATGCACATGACATAATACATATACCTACATGTATAACATAATACATATAACATGACATAATACATACACCTGTATATATAACATGATGTCTGCGTGCATACCCATGACCCAATACATACACACATATATATGACATAATACATTAACATGTGACATAATACATACACCTGTATATATAACATGATGTGTGTATGTATGCACATGACATAATACATATACCTACATATATAACATGATACATATAACATGACATAATACATACACCTGTATATATAACATGATGATTGCATGCATACCCCTGACATAATATATACACCTATATATATAACATGATGTGTGCATGCTTACACATGACATAATACATACATCTATATAACATGCATAGAGAGTCACATCGATGTCCCAGACCCTCACCAGATAATAAAAATATTGATAATCAAATTTGTCTCTTGATTTCCACTATTGAAATTGCATGAGAAAAGAAAAAATAATACTGGGATTAATTTCAAAGATATTAAGATAAGTGAAATAAACTAGTTTCAAAGTATTATAGTCTATAAAATCCCATTTATACTAGTTTTTCAAAAAGGCAAAAATTACAGAAATGGAAAATGTATCAGTAATTTCTATGAATTACAGGTGGGCTGGTGTCATTTTAAAGGAATAGCACAGATTAAATGTTTAGGGCAATGGAATTATCCTGTAGCCTAGTTAAGAATTGGCTATGTGAACATACATGTATTAAAATTCAGGGACTTCTGTGTGTGTGCGTGTGTGTGTGCCTGTGTGTGTCTCTCTGTGTGTCTATGTGTGTCTGTGTCTGTGTGTCTGTGTGTGTATGCCCGTGTGTGTGCCTGTGTGTGTCTGTGCGTCTCTCTCTGTGTCTATGTGTGTCTGTGTGTGTGTGCCTGTGTGTGTGTGTATGTCTCTCTCTGTGTCTGTGTCTGTGTGTCTGTGTCTGTGTGCCCATGTGTGTGTGTGTCTGGTTTATGACTGTTTTCTCAAAAGGCAGCACAAGAAATAATAGTATATCCTTAGCAATAAACTCAAAGATCACAGTTTTTCTTTTTCCATTGTCATGTGTGTATGTGCTTGTGCATGTACATATACATGTTTATGCAAACATGCGTGGGCACATATGTATGTGCACAAATGTACATGTGTGCTCATGCACATGCAGGTTATTCATTGAGCCAGGTCTCTTGGTCAAACTCAGGACTCACCAATAAGGCTAGTCTGCCTAGCCAGCTTCCTCTAGGAATCCCGTCTCTGCCTTTCAAGAGAGGAATTATAGCTGGGCATGGTGGTGCACTCCTTTAATCTTAGCACTTGGGGGGACAGAGGCAGGTGGATCTTTGTGAGTTCAAGGCCCACCTGGTTGGTCTACAGAGTGAGCTCCAAGCCAACTGGAACTAAAGGGAGACCCTGTCTCAAAAAGACAGAAAAAAAAGAGAGGAATTATAGATTGGCCACCATGCCCACCCAAGAATTTATGTGTGTGCTAGAGATCTGTACCCCAGTCCTCATGCTTTACGCAGCAAGTGCTTTAACCACTGACCCATCTTCCCAGTCCTACAATTACAATTTTGCTTCTGTTCCCCATGAAATATGAGCTCAAGAATACCTTGAACTTTCTAGGTCTTTGCTAATAACCAAAGATGGCTCTAGGAAGGAGCTGGAGATGGGAAGACCCACTTGGCTCTAAATGGGGACTTGCTGATCTTGCCAAGCAGAGCCCAGTAAAGGAAGGCTTCGCTGCTGGCATAATCAAGAAGTTCGACCAAAAATCCTCCTTTAAAACTTTATAGCTCTAAAAAAGGTAACCACATGCTTCTTACAGTGAGTCATGTCTAAGATTGAGTCAGCTTATGAAGTGTTTCCCTTGGGGCAAATTGAAGAAATAAGAGTTAGAAGAATGAGGAAAGAAGAGGGGAAAATAATTTTGATGTATGGGGTATGGTTTCAATATGATAGATATGAGCAGAATTATTCACCTCAAACAACTGGGACAGTCTGATAACCAGGAGAAGGAAGTGGGGACTGAAGATTTGAATCTGAATATTCAAACACCCAATAAATATTACAAAGAATGCCTAGCCTCGTTAGTCATCATCAGGAAAATGCAAATGGAAACCACAAAATGATAGCACTTACATACTCCTAGAATTTCTAAAACCAAGACAGACTTCAAATGTCAGCAAACATGTAAGAGCCAGAACTTACATCCCTTCTTGTGGGAGGGCATCTACGTCCTACCACTTTGGGAACGTTTTTGGCATTATCAACTAAAGCTGAAATACATACCTCCTATGACTCAGCAGTCTCCCTCCCAGGATATGGCTATATGATCATCAAAATATACGTACTAGAATTTTCCATGTGCCACTACCCGTAAGAGCCCTGTATCATTTTCCCATTGCTGGTATAACAACTCACCATGAGCTCTGTGGCTTAAATCAACACAGATATATTTTGAAGTCCAAAATCGGTCTGCTAGGTAAAAATCTGTGTCCCTAGAGCTTTCTCCCTCTGGAGAAGCCAGGGGTGGGTCTGTTTCCTTGCCATTTCTGGTTTCTAGGTGCCAGTCATCACCCTCACATTGAAGCCTTTCTCCATCTTCAAAGCGTATCACAATCCCCACTTCTTCCATCACATCTCCTCCCTGACCTTGACTCCTTTCATAGAGGCTCATGGGATTACATCTCCAGATTCAGAACATCTAGGAAATGTCCCCATGTAAATATACTCAGCTATACCTTATCTATATATTCTCCTTTGCCTCCTAAGGGAATATACTCAGGGATTGGGCCAGGGACATCTCTGTAGAGTCATCTTCTGTGTATCACAAACCCCAAACAAGAAATTACTGGATGTTTGTGGTGTCACTCCGCCACATGTAGAGGTGGACGCACAAACGTTGTCCACTGGATTACAGGGGGAAAGGAAAACACAAGACAGCCTCCAGCAGCTGTCCTAAACCTTGGGGCCAAAGTCTGATGATAACCTTTCCACTGCCCACCTGTCTTATCTAACATCTACACCAGGCAATGCCCTATCAGCACTCCCAGATCCTCCAGGCTGTTTGCTGCCTGATAGGCACTCTACAGCCTAATGGCAGACTGTCACCTGATAGGCATTCTACAGTCTAATTCCTGCCCTGGAACTCACTCACCACACATCATAGCTGGTAACCTGATAGGTCTCCATCCAGCCCCTCACCAGATTGCCAGGTTGGTGGTCTGATGGACCGCTGTCCAACCTACTGGCCACGATGACACGAGCCTGATGGGCTAAGATTACATGTGCAAAATAACTGCCGAGAATCCCTATCTGATGGTAAGAAGAACTCATTTACTCACTCATTCACAGCATTCTATTTTTATACCCAGAGTGACATCATATCTCAGGGCCTGATTCCAGACCCGGTGCCTCATGTTCCATAATATCAGGAGTATTTGTCAATGCCTTTGATCCTAAGGTGTCATGGGTTTGCCAATACACAGGCGAATCCTGCCTAAGGCCAGGTTTCAGAGTAAACAGACAAGCACAAAGGATACAGCAGGTGGCTTCCATTTTTCCTTACAGATGTTACAGGAGCAAAAGTGTCGATGATTGACACAGAACTCCTACCCCTGGAGTACTACACAGCAATGAGACTGAGCAGTCCCCAACTGTGAGCAATATTAAGAATAAATTCCATACCCTAGAATACTACACAATGATAAGAATGAACAATCGTGATAACCTGCAATAATATGAATGAATCTCAGACCCTAGAAGCTCATACCCACTTAGCAGTGAGCAATCTGATTACACACATATTAAGAATGACTCTCACAAACATAATGCTGAGTAGAAGCAGCCAGAAACAGGGTTACAAGATTCCATCTTTGTAAAAAGGGAGGCAGAAGTAATCTAACGATTAAATTCAAATCAGTGGCTGTTTCCCAAGTGGACATGCCTAGGTGGAACATGAGGGAAGCTTTGAGGAGACCGATGGTGCTTTTTGTCTTGGTCTGGGAGCCAATTCACAGGTATGCCCAATTGGAAAAAATCCCTCAGTGATACAGGAGCACTTTTGTTTTTTCATATTTTACATAAGCAAAAATGATAACACCTCTGTAAAGTAAGAAAGATGGGCACCTGTGTACATACATGCATATTGGTACCATGAAGAAAATGTAAGCTTTAGAACAAGATAGGCTAACCCAAAATACAATTGTCTTATTTATTCTGTCATCTATTTCATGCAATTTAATCTTTTTGATCCTTACTTTACTTCTCTAAAAAAGAGGAGAGGGGCTAGAGAAATGGCTCAGCACTGGCTGTTCTTACAGAGGACCTGGGTTCAATTCCCAGCACTACCATGGCAGCTAACAACTGTCTATAACTCCAGTTCCAGGAGATCCAACACCTTCTGACCTCCAAGGGCACTGCATAACACAAATGCACTTACACCATGTGTTATAAAATAAAAATTATAAATAAAATATTTATTAGGAACAATAACACCTCCTGCCTCTGCCCTACATACGTGAAGACAAACAGTACACACAATGGAGGAGTAGCTGATTCTTGCCCTCTATTTCATTTCCAAGTCTGTGTTCCAACCAAGCACAGTGGAAGAGAAGAGAAAGAATGATCTCAGAAGCTGTATTTCTTTTTCATTTCCAGTGCCATGTTTAAAAATATTTGCCAAGCATTATGGAGATTGCTCCACTTTATGTAAAACTGGTCAAGAAGTGCTTGTTTCTCTATAAACACTGCCTATTTCTTTATAAAACTTCCAATGGTAATGAGAAAATCCTTTTTTACAAAGGTGAGCTACTTGACATTGTGAGAGCTATAACATCTACAAGGGAAAAGCAAGATCAGGGTGGGAACCAAGCTGCCCACAGGGCAAGCACAGCCTAAAGAATCGCCTCTGTCCCTGGGACCACAAGGTATGTCCGCAGGCCACACCAAACCAGACTTGCAGTCGTTCTCCATTACCCTGCAACAGAACATGAGGAAGAAAGATGTAAACAAATCCAGATGCAGAATGGGCTTTGGAACATAAGAACATGGCACATTTGAGATCAGGACTTGGATCTGGAGCAGCAAAGGCCATTTGAAGCATTTTAGGCTGTTGAATCTGTAGTGTTCATGTCAAGATCACTGAGACCCACACACAGCCCGGTTCAGTCATCTACCCAAGGCTTTATCAGTCAGGCTTACATTTCCCCTCTCCCACTTCCTTCCTTTAGTCACAACATTTGATTCTTTATTTGTATATTCTCACTCTCATCTTCATGACCATTGGTAATATTTCAATGTCATTTAATTTTGTGTTTGTATATGTACATGCATTCATGTTTGAGTACATTTGTGTGTGCGCACATACACATGCATGTGTGTGCGCACATACACATGCATGTGTGTGCAGGTGTGTGCATGTGTGTACAGGTGTGTGCATGTGTGTGGTGGCCAGAGCACAACCTCAGGTATTGTTCCTTAGATATTGAGCACTTTCTTTTTGAGAATGCATCTCTTTCTGTCTTGATGCTAGCCAAGTAGCCTTAGCTGGCTGTCCATTAAGCCCTAAGGACCCTCTCTCTTCACCTCCCCATCTCTGGGAATACAACCGTGTGTCACTCTGCTCAGCTTTTTTTATGTGAGTCCTGAGGTTCTAACTCAGGCCTTTGTGTTTGCAAGGCAAGTGCTTTACCGAATGGATATCCTTCCAGCTCCAGTGTTATTTAATTATTGACTGGAACCCGAGCTCCTTGTTTTACATCCTCCTTTCTTCTGACTTGCCTCCCCAGTCTTCACCAAGTGCCCTTTACTTGCACTCCGCCATGCAAGCTCCCTCCAGAGGGCTGTTCTGATGGTCCCTCCACCCTCTCGTTTGTCTCGTTCCTTGGAGTTTGTGTCAGATCATCAAAGCTGCAGGAATTTCATAGTCACTACATTCACCACAGATAGACTGTGTGCCTAACCCTCTGTCTCATGCCCTAGATCCTCTACTTGACCAGGGCTGCCCTCTCAGGGCCTAGCTTAGAAGGGGTTTCCTGGAAGTTTGTTAGAGGAATTAGCATCTGTCTGGTGGCCACCATAACAGGCAGCAATCGGCACCCTCCCTCTTATATTTAGTAATTAAATAGACAATCTCTTGTTGCAAATAATATCAAATTCCATTTTAAATATAATGATGCCTCCTGTTACCCAAACAACTCCCACCCATAACTATTACGTGCCCCTTGTTAGTTCTTCCCTGGAACAGAACAACTCCTTATTGTACAACGGTGGGTCCTTATGATACATGGAAACTTCTGTTATCTACCCAATCAGTAGTTTTTAAACCAAAAGTAGGAAATGCTATAAGACCTCAGGGTAACTGGGGAAGTAATTACTGCCTTATCTTTCCTTTAACTCTAACAGAAATTGCTTCCCAGAGGCCCAAATGATCATCCTATCCTGTGGGCATGGTGATTTTGATAAAAAGTGGTTGAAAAGCCATGAGTGGTGGCCAGCCTATTATGCAAGGACATATTTTTCTCATTGTGGTGGTGAGCTTTCTGTTTTCCTCACCTCCTGCTATAATTTTTTAAATCTAAATTTCCGAGATGTGAGCCATTCTCTGTAACAATGTGCAAAAGCAACTGAGTTTCATAGGAAAGATAAGTCATCATCTCAGACATGCAGTCCAATTTGGAAATAAACCAGATGAGGCATCTTTTCAAGTAGAGATGTTGCAAACTGCCAGAATGACGCAAAGCCATGAGGGATGAGGCAGTGGGACGCCGGGGATCGCTTCACGCTTTACTGTGGGCACAGCAGATTTCTGACAGGGCCAGTCTTACCAGACTTGGGGTTGAACACAGGCAGTCTGGGTCCAACCTTCAACTGCCTCGCAGCCAAACAAGAACAGCCTAGATGATCTCTGCAAAATGCTTGAAGGAACAAGACACAGGCTGCTCTTTCCAGAGATTTGGCAATCACAGGAAGAGATAGGGATGTTGCATAAAAGAAACGGCAGGCCAAGAAAAAGTATTTTTAGGGAAGGAGAATTTCGAGCCCAATTTTAGCCTGATGGGAAAGAGCTAAGGAAGGAGAGATTAAAGATATGAAAGATGGGGGTGGCAGGGGCTGGAAAGTCCCCTCGAGTCTGCCAAAGGTTGTAATGCATGCAATCCCATAGATGGGTAGACAGACTAAACTTTTAAAGACGATAAGATTCTGAAACAAGCTGGGGAAGGAGCTGAACACGGCTGAAGATAAAAATAAATTTTGAATCAGAACAAAGGAGGTTGAGAGTTCACCGTATATGGCTTCAAGGATCACTGTGACATAGGAGGTAATTTCATCTGTGGAGAGGGAGGGAAGCAAAGGACTTGGCTGAACAGTATAAAAATCCCGTAGAACACCTGCTCTGGGGGCCAAGATAGGAACGTAGGAGGTAAGTACGCCGCTTGCTGAAATGTACCCAAGGCTCAAACTCAGGGGCACTCTGCCTGTGCTTTCCTAAGCAAGGCCCTGAGAAAAAGGGGTTGGGGATTTGACACTTTAGTCTCCTCCGTAATTACTGCTTGATATAGGGAGTTTATTAAAGCTCTCTTGCTTCATTTCCCCTATAAAACAAGTTAATAATCCTTGCCCCCTTCCTATCCCATAGGACTTTAACGAGCATTAATTAATATCTTCAAAGTGTCCCAAGTGCCTTGGGAAAACACTCCGTAAGGACTTTTTTTTCATTACATTTATTATTCTTGCAATTGCATTTCCCCAACCTCTGTGGAGAATGGCTTGAAACGCGATCTTAACAGCTTCCTCGTTTTATTCCAAAGTGCGTTTTCTAAGCCTCCCTGAGCTAACTATTGCCACATCAAACGCAAAAAGACACCAAAAAGATAAGACACTGGCAGCTAAGCCACAAAGACAAGTTGCGGTCTTTTTAGAATCGTTGTTCATCCAAGGTAGTGAGCACGAGCAAAGCATCATTTGCCACAGGCTCTTTCCCCAACATGCCAATGAGCTGCTAAGAAAGACCATGGCTGGGGCTGGAGAGATGGCCTGGCGGTTAAGAGCGCCGTCCGCTCTTACAAAGGACCCGAGTTCGATCCCCAGCACCCACATGGTGGCGGAAAACCGTCTGTAACTCCAATTCCAGGAGAACTCCAGTTCCAGGGGAATCCGAGACCCTCTTCTGACCTCCGCGGCATTGCATGACATGGGTGCACAAACCTACATGCAGACAGTACATTCATACACATACAAAAATAATAATAAATAAATAAATTTATTAAAAAAAGAAAGACCATGGCTTCTAGGAAAACTTAAATTTCCGTGGCCATGAGTCTGTTACAGCTTAGTAAGACAACCTCTCAACACAAAACCATCCTCTACACTACATAATTGTTTTCTAGCTTCTTTTTTAACTCATCCTAAGTTCTTCATCTTTCCTTCATTTTGTTATTTGACAAGTCTGTGTGGATCTCCTGTTTATTCAGGTACTATCAATCAAAACAATATGCTTAGCATCTACCTAGCAATGTCTACCCTCCTCTTTCATTATCTGAGAGGCTGGGGTCCTCTTATTTAAATTTATTTTTGAATGGACAAATGTATATCATCCCTGTGTTTCCTGTATTGACGTTGTTTATCCATATTAGGACATGGAGAGTACTAAGCAGTATCTTTGGTACCAAAAATTCCCAGGCCTGGATCTAAATGGCTTCTTCAAAAGCTAATTAGCCCATGGGTATCATGGGCCACGAAATCACTTGTATGAAGCTATCAGAATCCCACTGGGGAGCAAAGGTTACTTTTACAAATTCATTTCTGTTAAGAAAGCAGCTACTTGTTATAGGATGCAGTTGCTATGGTGATATGGGATGAACATTCTTACTTTTCGAACATTTTTGCTGAAGTTATCTATCTTTCAATTTGACTAGAGTCATGACACGGAATAGTTGATTCTCATGACAGACAGTTGAAATTGGAAGTCAGTAGAGCTTGTGCAGGCTCTGTAAGCCAGGCTGCTTACTATTTTATGTTCGACATTATCCCAGAACCCCGTAACATAACAAAGCTATAGTGAGCTGGATAAGGAAAGTGAGGAGAGGTAGGGAAGTGGAGTCCTGGTACAGAGAACAAAAGAAATTTCTCAAAGCTAAAGTTAAAAAATTTCCAGTATAGGATTCCCAGTCCACAAATTCAACATGACTATGATTTAGGTTTTGTGGGATGAGGCTGGTCTTCAAACCCCAAAACAATGTGGAGAGACCTCAACATTCTTGTAGCTATTCCACATCTAGAAAGCTCTAGAAAATTGCATATGTGGCTCTGTAGCATGTTCACAATTACTTTACAATTCCTCACATTGATATTACCTAAAATGATCAAAAACCCAATACTCTTTATGGTTTACATTCTAGTTTTTATATCATTTGCTTGTGTCCACAATCACTTTTACCCTTTAGAAATCTTCTTCAGTATTCTTCCTCAAAAGACCTCACAAAATAATACTACCATCAGTGTTCAAGAATTTTGTCCCAAGGTAATGACAGCACAGCAAAGGGGAGAGTACCATGTGAGAGTTCAGAAAAGTTATGAAACACCAGTGTTTCATACTTTCCCAAGAAGTGGAGTGTGACCAGCTCCCGGACAAGGAGAGCTAAGGTGCCCCATGCCCCGGCATAGCAGCCTGTTTAATTAGGACAGTGACCAGAAAGAAGATGTCCCTGCTGCCGCCCTTTAAACCAGGTCAGGTCTTTGTGAGTAACTGACCAATCAAGAACATCAGCCGTGATGCCACATGATTTCTGAGGCTAGCCCACAAACGCTTCCCATGTCTACCTTGTTCTTGGACTATGTCACCCTGGGAACCTGAGAGCACGTTCTGAGCCAGCCCAAGAGCCAGGTTACTGTAACATCCAATGTCTCCTCCATGTTTATATACATATTAAAAGCACCCATTTTGTTCCCTGGTGATCTATTGGCCTTCCTAATTTAGCCATAACACCTGTTAAGGAAGATGATATTCAAGCTTCACCAAATTAGCCACATTCAGCATTTGATTTTCCAAATCAATCACTAAAATCCATTAGAATCAAAGGCACAAAAGTTCAGTTCTACAAGAGAAGTCAGTTCAAGAGAGCCATTGCCCAGCATGGTGTCTGTAGTAACAATGAATTTCATTCATTGAGAACCAAGAGGTGATGGTAAACTGCCCTCACCACAGAAAATAAGTATGGCAGTAATGTGCATGATACAAGTCTACATATAAGCATCATGCTGTAGCTGATAAACGCATTTTATCAATTAAAATTAATTCAAATTTAAAACTATAAAAGTTAAAATCATATGCATGTATAAATGTACGGTGCAAAATTTCAAGGCTGGTGTAACAACGTTGTATCTGTTGGCTACAATTTAATCCAACACACACATACACACATGCACGCACAAGCACGCGTATACACATACAAGATACCCACAAACACACATACACGCATGCACATACACTCTTCCTGGATCCTGGAAACCTTGCTACATGATAAATGCTGAGAATCTTGATTTTTTTTCTAAATGACAAATCAATTTTCCCCGATGACCCAGTAATAAAATTGTTCTTCTGTCATTACGGTTATCTGCTTTGGAATGTTTTAAGCTCTCATATATATATTGTGGATTGGATTGGATTTTTCCATGGTGATGTATTTTTCTGTCTAGTTGTCCCAATGCTACATCACTCTACATCTTCCATAATACTTTCTGGCAATTTGCACCATAAGTACTCCTTTTTACCCTTATTTTTTTTAATCATGTTAGCCATTTTCACATATTTAATGTTCCAGATAATTTTAGAGATATTTTCTTGAGTTCCTTCAAACACTTGGATTGTGTTAAATTGCACTGAGATAGTACACTAATTTAGGAAAGATATAAATTTTCACTTAAGCTAAAAAGACTGCCCAGGCATGCAGTCCTGGGCAGATGGGCTCGAGCTTTTTAGTTACTGCCTTTAAACAAAGGAAACTTGATTCTCAGCCTCTGCCCCAGACTCTTGTACAGTTGACAGATGGCATCGCAGCCCCTACTTAGAGCTCACCCTGGCACCAGGCGACCTACGGGGCTAATTCTTCATCCTTTGCCTTTGAGCCTCAGTGTGTTCTAGACTTCAAAGTTCCTGTTAGGGAGCTTTGTCCTCCTAGCATAATAGTCATTCTGATCTTAATCGGAGCAGCTGATTACCCACCAGAGACCCTCAATAAGGTTGGGCCTGTTGAAGTTCCGTTGTAGAGACATGGGGTGAGGAGGGTCATTAGGACCTCACAAGACAGTCCAGCTACTCGCTCCCTCTGCCCTGCTCCCAGCCCTATATAATTCTGTCCTGGCCACACATGGTCTTGGGAAATACTAAAGTATATGCAGATGATAGAAGATTAACTAAGGGAGAAGGGTACTGCTTTTATGCAACTATGAGAAGTTGTCATCCATTTTGCGGCAGGACTTTTCAATGATTTAGTGGTTTGGGGTCACCCAAGCTTATGTAAATAACCACTCACCTATGGTGCTGTAATCAAACCCAGTTAAGTCATTGGCTCACCAAGCTGCACTTCGGTGCAGTCATTCTTTTGGTTTTCCATTGCTGCCCTATAGACATTTGTTCAAGCCTGCCCAGGAGTTCACATACCACCCACTCCCCTAAGACCATCTTCATCTTTCTGGAAATGGGCCTGATTTCCTGGTCTTCTTTCCATGTCTTTTCTTGTCCTTGAAAATGCTGGACACTACAAGGTCCTTGTACAGATCAGCTTCAAAGGTGGCACCCAGCCAAGCTGCAAGAACAAGCTCCAGGAAAATGAAGAGATGCATAAGGTGCACAGCATGAAGGTCCCAGGACACATGATGAAGCCAGGTTTACTCTCGCATCCTTTCTTCATGTGGCAATACAGAACTACTGGGTTCATCTACCAAGTACCTGTCAGAACTCCATTCTTGGAACTGTTAAGAAAAAATATTTTTAAATAGTATATTAGCCTTCAAGCCATTTCTCCTTCCAGAAGTTAAGCTTATTTACCTCAGAAAAGCATTACTTGGACCTAATTATTTGAGTATTTGCTTTTTCAGGCTCTGTTACAACTTCCCTGACCTGGGAATGGATATATGATTCCAGCAGCCTGGCAGCTTCGCAGCTAATGGCCAGGGACCACCGACCCTCCCGCCCACGGGTCAGGCTGGACCAACTAATCATCCCCGACAAGATCTTTTTCTTTCCATCTCTTTCTTCTGCCTTCCAATTCCCCTTTGTTCTTTTGATTTAGCATTCTGGGATGCTTAATGAACAATACACTCCCCAGCAGCTATAAAGCAAGAAAAATTCAGTTAGGATTATAATCACAATTTCAATTATTTACACATGTTAGAAAATATTGCCATCGGGCTCTGTGAGTTATTTACTGTGGTGTTTTCTTCCGGTTCGAAGTGCTAAAATATTATCCCTATTCATTACAAACCGATTGTTTTTAACATGATTCTTCCCCTCCCCTCACCCTGTCTGAAACCCAATTTACAGCCTGCTAAAGGCCTCATAAGTTTTTTATGGATTATTTCCTGGGGTCACATTAATCTGGCTCCTTGTTACTTTACACTAATTTCACTTTGCCACAGTAAAGTAACGAGATTCGATCTCTTGGGAATTAATCTATAGAGACCTCTTAATGAGACAAAGCCAGAACCAATCACAACTACTGTATTTAATTCCTCCAAGCACAGTGGAAAAGAAGGAAGGGTTCATCCTGTCCATCTCTGTGCAACGTACCCAGGGAAGGGTCTAGGAAAGAGAACTGACCTGGCAAGAGACAGGAAGGCTACAGGGACGCACAGAACAGCTAGGCATGGTGAGCCTCAGCTTCCTGCTGCTTTTGCAGTGACAGGAGCCAGGGTTACCAGCCATGCAAACCAGGAAGAGAGAGCCCAAACCCCTGGGGGATGTGGTGACACATGGCTGGAGCCCCAGACTTAGAAGCACAGATGGATGAAGCATGATATCGAGGCCACCCTGGGCCACCCTGGGGTACAGGAGTGTATATGTGGTAGCTTGGCACCTATAATATCGGTTCTTGCCAGATTCAGACAGGAGGATCACCACAAGTTTCAGGATAGCTTAGGCTCCACAGTGAGTTTTAGACCAGCCTAGGCTATAGAGTGAAACACACTCTAGACACAAAATAAACAGAAACAACAAAAGTCAAATCAGGCATAGGAAAATACCAGCTACTCCGAGAAGAAAAAGAATGCCTTCCCTTTCTTTTGACCCCCAGAACTTAACTTCCCCTGTGGTTCCCCTGAGGTTCCATGAGCCCATGTCTTGTGCCCTGTCCAGACCACACCCTATTCTAGCACTTGCCTTCCATGGGCGTTTTAAAGATGAGAAGTCTTAAAATGCTAGTTCTCTCTTTTCTTCTGTGTAGTCATCTAGGTTCATCAGAACCAAGAGTAGCAAACTCTTGCAGTTTTGCAGAAGTTAAAGTGGAAAACTTCCATTAATTGAGGAGAACACAGCACTCCTCTCAAGTACTACAGAAGAATGGAGAGCACTTACAGGAGCTGGCAAGACAACTCAGCAGGTAGGAATGCCTGCTGTGAAGACTCACAACCTGAGTGTAATCTCCAGGCCTCTCATGATGGAAGGAGAGGACCAGTCCCTGCAGCCACCCTCTGACCTTTCCTCTACTCCTTTGTATGTGCTTCAGCGCATACAAAGGATAAATAAGTTTTAAAGAAAAAAAAAGTCACTTCCAATTGTTATAATTATTACAGAGAATGATCTGGTGAAACAGAAAAAAAAAGACCTAAAAAGAAAATATATTTAGAGAATATAGAGAGAACACCTGTTCAAGCCTTGCCCAGTAGCAAGATGAACAACGTTCACACAGGTGAGGTAGCATCACTAATCTGCTGTATATGCTGCAAACATATTTTTGTCATTTAAAAACTAGTAACACATTGAAGAATAATTTCATTTTCTATAAGGGGCTTTCCTGAGTATTATCTTACTGAATGTCTTCATCAGTCAGGTAAGATGGCTGGTAGTGTTACTCCTATTTAACAGAAGACGACACTGAAGCTGGAAAGGTTATGTGACTGCCAAGTAGCTTTGAGACTAAGATGCACTGTTCCAATAGACACCAATCTCACTGCATCCAAAACAAAAGGACAGGCAAATCTCCTAGGTGGTTTCATTTTGGTTCACAGATAACTTTCAAGATCACTATGGGTACCATCATTAGTTCTTGAAGAGACCACGTGCCAGGATTCTTCCCTCTCAAGCTTGCTCTTCTCAGGTTAAGGAGAGAAGATGACTTATTTGTTGAATTTAGAATAAACAGAACATGCTTTTCTCAGATGCCTTCTGCTTCCTCTCTTCCTTGTACAAGGGGCTCCGTCTGCACTTGCCCCACACTGAATGGAGACAGAAGTAAAATGGATGAAAGTCTGTCTGCACAGGGTTGAATATTAGCAAATTCTGCTGGGCCAAAGGATGAATGTCACCTAGTCAGTTTATAAACCAGAGTTGACATAATCCACAGGTTTCACCTATTGTACTAGATCTGATGCTCAGGTTGGAAAGCAAGAAAGGAAAGTTATGTATTAATATCTTGTTCTCCCACTCACCTTCCAAAAAGTAATCAATTGAATTGCATATAAAAATAAGGCATTGCTAGACAATCATGCTCACTTACATAGACCAGAGAAAACTGCAACTTACCACATTTTAACATGGATACAAAGCCAGCATATCATCCAGAAAGATAACATTTCCTCAACTGTCATCTCAGAACATAATTTCATTTTGCAAGAGCTTGGTGGAAAAAAAAATGTAGTCCCTGATAGTTACAGTGTATGTTTTAAATATGATCAGAGAAGCTCAGGTGGGCTCACGTGGGCTCAGGGTAGTGTGGCCTTGGACATCTAGGCATTCAAATCATCATGATATGAAAATGAAGTGAGCAATCCTCATGTGACCATGAGTTAACATCAGTCATTCTGATGATGAGAGTATTCATGAATAATACAATTAAGGGACACTTTGAGCAATAATGTACAAGTATGCATTCAATAAACCCTCAGGGATGATTTAGGTCAGTGTTTGAATTGAGAAGCTACAAGTTCCCAGTTGTCACCAGTTTCTCTATCAGTTCTAACCAGTAGGCTCTGATAACACATCCCTCTTTGTCAATCCTTTTAACTTATTGGATTCATTACTTGATATATTTTCATCTCCCTTTCATTTAGACCTAGATGCCAATATACTTTCAGAACCAAAATTAATTAAAGGAAATTGAGTTCAGTGATTAGGCATTACTCCCAACACACACTCTCGAGTGGTAAAATGATGTGAAGAAAAATCAATAATAGATGTCTCTCTTTTTTGTCTATCATTGAATATTCATAACTAAAGAAAAAAGAAAAAAAAAAGCTCTTTAAGAGTTCAGGGCAGCTGCTGTCGAAGACCTGATGTAAGCATGGGAAAGATGTATTGAGACCACACTTGTAAGTGTACAGTTGGTCTCTGGAATACCAGAGAGTGTTACCAAAGGCCACTAAACCAATAAAGCAAATATTGGTCTCCTTGACTCAAGCAAGTCTCCTGCATCAGCACCAGCTACACCTCACCTGCCTGGAAATACTATGCATCAGTGGCAGCCATATGTCTGTATATCCCAAATCTAATTGGCTATTAGCTCTCTCCTTGGAGGAATAACCCATGACTGATGCCAAAAGCTTACATCCTCTAGTGGTTAGGAGATGTTATAAGCCACAGTAAGACCTTGTCATCTTTTACAGAAAAAACATAATTCATGGATTAGCATACCATCCAAATATCTGTGTCTATACCAAAGTAACCTACCATAACTATTAGTACTGTTTAAATACCTATATATCTAATTGCTTGTGCTTCATTAGTAGGATTGAAAGGTTATTCCTGGACAAACTGTCAGCCCATGAAAGGAAACAGCCAGAATTGACCAGAGTCCAAAACTACATCTCCAGAGAAAGTAGACTGTTTTGCTTTTCGTCCACCTGTGCCCTTTTTCTAAGACTAGGAAACAATCTGCGGAAAAAGGGGCGTGGTAGAATGTAAGGGCTGCGATTGGGGTGAATGGTGAAACTACAGCAATATAGTCTGGACACTCATTTGATCAACTTGATTGTACATACAAGCCCCTCCATCTGGATGGTGGGAGCCTTGGACTGTGTGGGTTTGGGCACAACTGCTTGCAAATTGGCTTTACGTGAAGGATGCTTGTACTCATAACTTATTACTTATTGCTAAAAAATGAAATAAAAGAAAGTATATATAAAAAAAGAAAGTAAATATATCTACAAAAAAAAAAAAGACTTCAGGGCAGAAAAGTTTTTCGTCTTAAAGGAGATCCACATTTGCTAGAAAAAACACACAGTTGGGTTTTGGCATGACCAATTGTCCTATGGTAGAAACTAAAGCTTTAATACAGAGCCTCTGAGACAGAGAAAAAGAAATATAAAATTGAAACTGGATTGTGCTTGCTCATGAAAGAAGAAATATAAACAGGACATGTTGGAGAAAAAGAGCTAGCCTTTTTGGTAGTAAAAAAAGCAAAAATCAAAATGAATTTGTATTTTCACTTATCAAATTACAGATCTTTTTAAAAAAATAATGATCTTGGACTTGAGTGGACAGAGCTTAGATAGGGGATTTCCCAGGACCACCTGAAGCACAGGTAGGAGCTGGGAACTTCAGCCAGGAGGATTGTTGGATAATTCTATCACTGGGTTGAATCATTGTCTTGTGTGGCTGTGGGGGTGGAGTCGCCCTGCTAGCTGGTATAAAAGGGGGGCCTGTTGCCACTGTGAGACTTGAGTGCACAGAGCTTAGATCAGGGATTTTCCAAGACCATCTGAAGCACAGAGTACTGGGGTGCAGGTTAAGCAAGGCATATCTCACACACACACACACACACACACACACACACACCAACTGGGATTGCTGAAGGAGTGTCCAAGTGGATTTTTTTTTGGAGAACCTTCAAAACAGAAAGGGAAGAATGAGTTAGACTTCCAATATATAAACAAAATTGAAAGCCTGTAACCTAGAGAAGTCAACACTCCATAAACAAGGAAGGGGAAAAAAAGGCATCTGAAAGAGGCAAGCAAAGCAAGCCTTCAAGAGGCATTTGGGATTCACATCAGAATACAGACAAAAGGGAAACCCACATGCCAGGAACATGACAAAGGGACAGCATGGGAAAGGTAGAGGATAATTCCACACCAAGCTCTACCAACCCTGTGGGAGATTCCTACAGCGGGTTCCCCCTAGGGGTGGTCCAGGAGGCAGACCTTAGAGGAACAATTGCAGCCATATTCAAAGAAATCAAAGAATATAAAGAACAAGTCAGAGAACTAAGGAGAGAGAATGAAAAACTCAAAAAGGTCATAGAGGGGGAGAATGACAAACTCCAGAAAGAACTAGAGGGAGAGAATGACAAGCTCCAGAAGGAATTGGAAACACTGAAAAGATCCCATGCTGAAATAAAAAGGAAAACAACCAGTGAAGCAAGGAGCTACAGGAAGAGATTGAGAAGCTCCAAAAGGAAGTGGAAATACTAAAGAAATCACAAGATGAAATGAAAGAAGAAATTGAACACTCATCCAATCAAGAGGAAAGGAACAGAAAAAGCCTCAGAAGTAGAATGGAGGAAGCATAACAAAGAATATCAGACGTGGAATATAACACAGAATGCATAAAAGCTCAAGTAAAGATTATAAAAAATTTTTAAATACACAAAAGTGGAACAACCAGGAACTGTGGGACACTATGAAAAGATCAAACCTCTGCATCATAGGAATAGAGGAAGGAGAAGAATCCCAAGAGAATGGTATTGATCACATCTTCAACAGAATAATAGATGAAAATTTCCCCAAACTAAAAAAAGACAAACCCATACAAATACAAGAAGCACATAGAACTCCAAATAGACAAAAGCAGAAAAGAAACTCCCCATTCTATGTCATAATTAAAATGCTAGACGCCCAAAACAAAAACAAAATTCTGAAAGCCACAAGAGAAAAAACAAGTTACATATAAGGGGAAACACATCAGAATTACAACTGACTTTTCAGTGCAAACTATGAAAGCAAGAAGAATGTGGAGCAAAGCATTCCCAGTATTAAAGGACTATAGATGCCAACACAGGTTACTATACCCAGCAAAAATGTCTATTATAGTTGAAGGAGTGAGAAAAATCTTCCATGACATAAACAACATGATAGTATACATGTCCAGAAAACCAAACCTTCAGAAAATGCATGAAGCAATTTAAGGACAGAAGAGAGGAGCAACTATCCCCAGGCACCTATAAAGAGAAATTAATAAAAGCATAACTGCAGAAGTAGAAACCTAGACCAAAAATGCAAATGGATAATAAGGTGAAAGGAAGCAACACACATCTTTCAGTTATAACCTTAAATATTAATGGGCTAAACTCCAGAATCAAAAGACATAGACTGGGAGATTAGATTAGGAAACAAAACCCATCTATATGCTGGCTACAAGAAACCCATCTCAATCTCAAGGATAGACACCAACTTAAGGTGAAGGGATGGGAAAAAATATTCCAAGCAAATGGTACCAAAAAGAAAGCAGGTGTTGCTATTTTAATATTAGACAAAATAGATTTCAAAGTAAAGGAAATCAGAAGAGACAAAGAGGGCTGTTACATCTTTATCAAAGGAAAAATTGACCATGAAGATTTCACAATCATGAATATATATGCACCAAACTCTGGTGCACCAAACTTTATAAAGACAATTCTCCAGGACCTCAAAGCACAGATCAGCCCCAGCAGACTCATAGTAGGGGATTTCAATACCCCACTGAGCCCTTTGGACAGGTCAACTGGACAAAGAATAAACAGAGAGACATCTGAACTAAATGATACAATACATCAAACAGCCCTCACAGATATCTACTGAATATTCTACCCAAATACCAGAGAATATACTTCCTACTCAGACCCCAAGGTACATTCTCCAAAATAGACCACATAAAAAGCCACAAAAAACTCAACAAATACAAAAAGATTGAAATAATTTCATGCATTCTATCAGACCACAGTGCAATAAAGCTCAATATCAACACCAGGATAAGCCCTACTATCTACAAGAACACATGGAGACTAAACAACAAACTCCTGAATAATGAATGGGTCAAGGAAGAAATAATGAAAGAAATAAAAGCATTCCTAGAACAGAATGAAAATGATAGTACAACACAACAAAACCTATGGGATACTTTAAAAGCAGTCCTAAGAGAGAGGTTTATAGCCCTGGGTGCCTACATTAGAAAAACAAAAAGAGCACAAGTGAATGATCTAACACTGCAGCTAAAAACACTTGAAAGACAACAACAAATGAACCCTGAATGCAACAGACAGGAAGAAATAATAAAAATCAGAGCAGAAATCAATGAAATAGAAACAAAGAAAACAATACCAAAAAAATCAATGAATCCAAAAGTGGGTTCTATGAAAGAATAAACAAGATAGACAGACCTCTAGCCCAGGTAACCAAAAGAAAGAAAGAACAACTCCAAATCAATAGAATCTATGATGAAAGGGGAACTATCACAACAGACATTGAAAAGATCCAGACAATCATATGGGAATACTTCCAAAACCTATATTCTACTAAGTTTGAAAACCTAGGAGAAATGGATGAATATCTGAAATCCCAGGAATCACCAAAGCTTAACCAAGAAGAGATCAATAGCTTAAACAGACCCATAATATATGAAGAAATTGAAGATGTAATAAGAAACCTCCCAACTAAAAAAACCCAGGCCTAGATGGCTTCATGGCAGAATTCTATAAAACATTTCAAAAATACTTACAACCATTATTACTCAAATTGTTCAGAAGGATACAAGCAGAGATAAATCCCCCAAACTCCTTCTATGAAGCCAGCATCACTCTAATACTAAAACCAGGCAAAGATACAACCAAAAAAAAAAAAGCTATAGACCCATCTCATTAATGAACACAGATGCAAAAATTCTCAACAAAATACTTGCCAACTGCATATGGACCCACATCAAAAAGATCACCCATCATGACCAAGTTGGATTCATACCAGAGATACAGGGATGGTTCAACATATGAAAATCAATAAATATCATAAAACACATAAATGGACTGAAAGACAAAAACCACTTGATCATCTCAATTGATGCAGAAAAAGCCTTTTACAAAATCCAGTATCCCTTTATGTTTAAAGTCCTAGAGGGAATTGGATTGGAGGGACCATTCCTCAATGTAATCAAAACCCACAGCCAACATCACTCTAAATGGAGAAAAGACAGAAGCATTCCCCTTAAAGGTAGGAACTCGGCAAGGCTGCCCCCTGTCACCACTCCTGTTCAATATAGTGCTTGAAACATTTGCTAGGGAAACAAGACAAGAAAAGGAAATTAAAGGAGTATTAACTGGAAAAGAAGAAGTCAATCTATTCCTTTTTGCTGATGATATGATAGTTTACCTAAGAGATGCTAAAAACTCCACCAGAAAATTCCTAGAAACAATTAAGAGTTTCAGTAAAGTGGCAGGATACAAAAATTAACATAGAAAAATCAGTAGCATTTCTTTATGCCAACAACGAACAACTAAAGAAAGAATACGAGGAGACCCTTCCACTCATAATAGCCTCAGAAACAATAAAATACCTAGGAACAAACCTAAACAAAGACAACAAAGATCTCTACAAAAAAAATTTTTTTAATCCCTGAAGAAGGAAATTGAAGAAGACATCAGAAGATGGAAAGACCTCCCATGTTCATGAATTGGAAAAATTAACATAGTACAAATGTCCACTCTGCCCAAATTAATATACAGATTCAATGCAATCCCAATTAAAATCCCCAAGAATTTCTTCACAGGCTTGGGGGGGGTCCTTAATTTCATATGGAAAAACAAAAGACCTGGAATAGCCAAAGCAACCCTGAACAAAAACAGCAATGGGGGGGGGGATCTCTATACCAGATTTCAAACTATACTACAGGGCTATAGTCATAAAAACAGCTTGGTACTGGCATAAAAACAGACCTCTCGACCAATGGAACAAAACTGAAGATCCAAACTTGAGCACATACAATTTCAGCCACCTCATATTTGACAAGGGGCCAAGAAGACACAATGGAGAAAAGACAGCATCTTCAACAAGTGGTGTTGGCAAAACTGGATCACCACTTGTAGAAGAATAAAGTTAAACCCCTACCTCTTGCCCTGCACAAAAGTCAGCTCCAAATGGATCAAAGACCTCAACGTGAAACCCAAAACTCTGAAGGTTATAGAAGAAAAATTTCGCAGCAGCCTACAAGATATAGGCATAGGAAAAAGTCTTCCAAAATAAGACAGCAGCTGCGCAAGAAATAAGATCAACATTTGACAAATGGGACCTCATTAAACTCAAAAGCTTCTGTACATCAAAAGAAAAAATCAAGCCAGGTGTGGTGGCACAGGCCTTTAATCTTAGCACTTAGGAGGCAGAGGCAAGCAGATCTTTGTGAGTTCAGGCCAGCCTGGTCTACAGAGTGAGCTCTAGGCCAGCTGGGACTAAAGGGAAACCCTATCTCGAAAAGACAAAAAAAAAAAAAAAAAATCAAGGAAGTGAAGAGAAAAACCCATAGAGTGGGAGGAAACCTTCACCACAGATACATGTGACAAAGCATTGCTTTCCAGAATATATAAACTACTCAAAAAACAAAGAAGAAAGAAAACAAATGACTCACTCAAAAGACGGAGCAAAGAGCTGAACAGAAACTTCACAAATGAGGAATTAGAGATGGCTGAAAAACATCTTAAAAAGTGTTCATCGCTAATAATTAAGGAAATGCAAATTAAAACCACTTTAAGACATCATCTCAATCTGATAAGACTGGCTAGTATCAAGAAAACAAATGATACATGTGCTGGAGAAGTTGTGGGGAAAGGGGAACACTCATCCACTGCTGGTGGGAATGTAAACTCTTACAGCTACTATGGAAAGCAGTGTGAAGAACCCTTGGAAGATTCAAAATGAGCTTGCCACCTGACCCAGTTATACCACTCCTGGGTACATACCCACAAGACCCATCTTACCTCAGAGATATATGCACAGCCATGTTTATTGCAGCTCTCTTCACAAGAGCAAAGAGCTGGAACCAACCCAGGGTCCCTCAACTGATGAGTGGATAGAGAAAATATGGTACATCTACTCAACGGAGATAAAGAAAGATGACATCATGAACTTTGCAGGTAAATGGATGGAGCTAGAAGATATTATGTTAAGTGAAGTAACACAGTCTCAGAAAAACAAATGACAAATGGTATCCCTCATCTGTGGATGCTAGCACCAATTACCTAGTTGTAAGGCAAACTGAGCAACGTTAATGTGATCTGAAAACAACTATGCTCTTATATTGAGAATCCCTTAACAGGTTCTAGAACTAAACTACCATTTATTTTCAAAGTTAGTAAGTTTTGGTATATGCCTGTATATTATAGAGTAATATAAGATCAAAGGAATGTGGAAAAAACTAATTTGTCATGACATTATGTCTAACCACGGTATTTATTTTATGGGAGTGCTTCTTAGTATTTCTTATACAAGACTGCTTGAGCTTTTGTCCAAGCGTTTTCTAAAATATTATAGAATAGTTAAAAGTATCAGGCTAGTATAACTTAGCCTTTCTGGATGCTTAACGACCATACTTAATGCCCATATCAATTTGGCCAAGGGTCTTAAAGGATAACTTTGTTCCTTGCCCTCAGAGATCAACTAAGTCCCAGGGGATTTAGTTGGGGGCATCTCTTGAAATGTCCTGCAAATGTGACTCATCAGTCTTCCTGTGCAGGGAGGTCTTGGAGATCGACTAATGGGACTTCAGCCAGTGTCCAGTCTTTAACAAGGAAAGTCTGCTCATGCTTCAAAAAGGGAAGCCTGGTCTAGCAAGGCCTGACTTTGTCCTCAAGTAGATGGAACTGGTGATTGAAAAGCCAAAAGGAGCCAGGGGCTCCCTCCCTCCCTACCCCCAAAACCTGAGTGACCCTTGAGGACCAGACCCCAACTGACCTTGAGAAAACAAAAACCTTGGTTAATCTGGGCTAACTATGTGGACTTAAGCAGCCAAAAGGAAAGTATAACGAGGAATAAATAAGTAGTAAGGCCTGAGAAATTGTATTTCAGGTATAAAACTTGAGATCTTAGTAAAAAGACAAAAGAGCACAGTTGTTTTGTCTGTCTTACTGGCAAGTGCAGCTACCCTGTGGAAGCCACTGCTTTTGCCATCCTTCAAAAACATGAGAAGGCACAGCTTTTCAACCTTCCAATATGGACTGAAGACTCATATCTCTCAAAGAATCCTCCAAACCTTCAGTGCCAGATGGGGACTGTGAGACATCCAACTTGTAGACTGAGCTACTACTGGGGTTTCTACTTCTTCAGAGTATAGACTGCCATTGTTGGTCTACCTAAGCTGTATCATGGAGACCAGTACAGGAAGATCAAGATAGGACACGGTGCTTACTGGACCTCACTTGGTGACCAGGGGAAGGGACCCCAGTGTGAAGCACAAGGGCAGAACTGATGATAGTTTGGGCTTGCGAAGGAGGAGACTTCAAACATGACATCTTTCAGCCTAATTTAAAAAAATCATAAACTGGGGGCTGGAGAGATAGCCTAGCAGCTAAAAGCAGCGACTGCTCTTGCAGAGGACCCGGATTAGATCCCCAGCACCCACATGGTGGCTGAGAACCATCTGTACCTCCAATTCCAGGAGAACTCCAGTTCCAGAGGAATCTGAGACCCTCTTCTGACCTCCGCGGCATTGCACAACACGGGTACACAGACCCACATGCAGACAATACATTCATACACATACAAAAATAAATAATTTTTTTTAAAAAATCATAAGCTAAAGATGCTAAAACCTATGATATATGTGGCATGCATATGTGCATATTTTGGAGTGATACTACAACAACAACAACAACAACAACAGAAAAGAGTGTCAAAGAAATGACTGAAACAGTGAACTTCTGCTTAAAACAATAAACTTCTGCATCAAGAATTTTGAGAGAGACTGAGAAAAAGATGAAAAACATATTTGGCAGAATGCATGAGCTCTGGTGGGGTGGGGGGCAGGGCGGGGGCATGGGTCTAGATTTGATTTGTCATGCAATTTTGTATGAAATGCGCAGAGCTTCAATAAAACACTGGCTTAATTATAATAATAACAATAATAATAATAATAATAATAATAATAATAATCTTGTTTGCATGGACAACAAAGGAGCCAGGTGGCCAAGTCAGAAAATCAAAGAGCCTTGACATGTATGTGAAGCACCCCTCAGCTGAGGTGCTTGGGAATAAAGGTCTAGAATGTGAGGTGAATCAGAATTGAAGCAGAAAACCCAAATTCAAACATATGGAGAAGACGGAGAGGAGCGGCAGTTCGCAGAAGGACAGAGGTGGCATTGAAAGCAGAGCTCAGGGCCAGAACTTTGAGAAAAGGCAGGCTTGGAATAAACAACTCTCAAAAGTTCTGCTCCCAGGCAAGAGAATAACGGGGACCAGATTTAACCTCTCATCTCAAACAATTAAAAAGCTGGGCAAAATATCATGAAGCTACAGTTTTCAGAAATTGGACAACTGGCATAGTAGAATAATCAATTTTGAGAAAAGAGAAATAAACAAGAGACCCAACTTAGTAAGTTAAGAGTGTTTCCAGATCACAGAAGAGGAAAGAGAGTCTCAAGTAAAAACTTAGTTATCTCCCTAAATTGAAGGGATGGAACTTTGTTTTCAGGGCCCCAGGTAGACATAACTAGAAAACTGGACAGGAAAAAAAAAAGCTTTTGTACTTCCATAAAGTTCCTCTGGAGTCCTGTGGTAACTATGGATTATTAGACATATGTGAGAACACTCTAAGGCCAAAGAAAGAATCAGTGGAGAGAGCTTACAGATGAGTCTCCTGGGAACTGCTGTTCCCAATAGCAAGAATACACAGAGCATGGATTGGAACCCTCAGAAGAACCCTCTTAAAGCGACGGCCTGCCAACCCTGGAGTGAAGGCTGCCAGTTCCCCTTCACAAACTCATCAGCAAATACAAGTGTCCGAAAGGGGAGTAGAGGCAAGAATCACTTAAAAGAAATGAAGAAGAGTAAGCTCAATCCATAAAGATAGCCACACAAGCTTGAGTTGGAAACCCCATATAGAAAGCAGGATGTGGAAGTACACATCTATAAACCCAGCCTACCAATTCAGTGAGAGCTCTTATCCCAAAAGAGAAAGTGGAATGCAAATGAGGAAGACACCAGAGAACAGTGCTTGCACTCTACACACACACACACACACACACACACACACACACACAAACACACACACACGCACCAAAAAGAAAGAATAAGAATCTCAACAGTAGAAAATTTACAAAATCTACATCAAATAAAAACTACCAGGCATGCAAAGAAACAAGTATAATCCCTAAGGGGTAATGACAGTCACTACAAAGAGAACCAGAAATGACACACATCATGTAATGACCCAGTAAAAAGGCTGGCCAGCTCTGGTAAATATACCTCTCATGTTTCAGAAAGTAAAGTCTAAACATGATCAACATAAAAATGATACAAGTCAAACCTAGAAATTTAAAAAAAAAAACAATGTTGTAGATGAAAAAGACAAGGTTAGGATTTGCAGCAGTCTAGTTACAAGACACGGTGATAGAATTTCATGAAACATAAGAGGAGATGACAAGGGTATGAAAAGAAAGGAACAGACTCTGAACCACAGGGCAATGTTATGTGAACCAGTGCTTAGCAATTGGAATTGCACAAAAAGGAGATTGAAGAACTAGTGGAAGAAATCTTGATGAATTTTGAGGATGAAAAACATAAAAGCACATATCCGTGAAGCTGTATGACCTCCAAGCAAAAGAAACAAAGAAAATCACATCAAGCAAGTGTTAATTGAGTCTGTGAGCACAAATGACATAGAAAAAAACATAAAAGCATCAAATTATATGAAGAAAATGAAAGATAACTGACATCAGAAACAAGGCAATTTAAGGTTATAGCTTTAAAGTACTAAAAGAAAGACTGTTGGCCTAGGGCTGTAATCAATAAAACTGTCTTTCAAGATGAAAGTAAAATAAACCTTCTGAGAAAGAGTCAAAGAAAACAAATTAATAGCTCTAATATAGTCTGCCTGTAATCCCAGTACCTGGGAGGCTGGGACAATTGAATCTCAAATAGGCAGCCAACTTGTGCTACATAGGAAGACCTTGTCTCTCAAAAGTCTTCCAGCATGAACATGAGACAGGGAACAGACTGATGTGGGATGGAAAGGAAGTGCATTGGCTTGTTCAAGAAACAAACAGGAGCCCTATGTGGTTATCTGATAGTGAAGGAGAGAGGAATTAAGGAAAGTAGAAACAGAATGAGGGCACACAGAGAGAAACAGTTTAAGTAGCATCTGCAGCTGTCCAAGGGAGCTCATGGGCTTAGACCGTGCTGATAAGCGAAAGAGACAGAATAAAAGTCCCAACAATATCCATGTCTAATCCCAGGACCTATGAACACATCACTTTACCTTGCAAAAGCAACTCTTCAAGAGTGACTCAATTGAAAGTCTAGAGGTTTTGAGATTATCCTGGCTGGTTCCAATCTCATGGGTCTTTAACCATAGAGCTCCTGTGGTCAAAGGGACGAGTGACTGTGGAAACAGGATGGTCAGGGAAAGGAAGTATTATCCGCTTCACACAGAGGAAGAAAGCAAAGGAACCACACTGAACAGAGTTTCATCTCTAGCGGAAACAAATTCATCTTGGAGCCTCCAAGAAAGGAACACTGTCTGCCAGCAGTGCCTATGGCTTTAAGCAGCTGAGTTTGTGGTGACATCACAGCAACACAAATTAGCACAGCAGTCAGGAGCATAACAGTGTCACTGGGCTGTGTGGAAAGAGTGGATGGAGAAAAAGAAGGCCAGCTCTGAATTCAAAGAGAGGAGACCATCTCCTGCACTGAGGGGTCAGCTCTTGGATTTAACCCTTGTTTAAAAATAGCTGCTCTGGCCGGGCGTGGTGGCACACACCTTTAATCCTAGCACTTGGGAGGCAGAGGCAGGCAGATCTTTGTGAGTTCAAGGCCAGCCTGGTCTACAGAGTGAGTTCCAGGACAGCTGGGGCTACAGGGAGACCCTGTCTCGAAAAGACCAAAAAAAAAGCTGCTCTGGCTGGGAATTGGTTCAGCAGTTAAGAACACTGGCTGCTCTTGCAGAGAACCTGGGTTGAGTTCCCAGAACCTACATGGTGGCTAACAACTGTCTGTAACTCCAGGTCCTGGGTAAGGCAATACCCTCTTCTGTTCTCAGTGGGCATTGCATGGCATTGTTGCACCTTCCTACAGGCAAGCAATACACTCATAAAACAAAAAACTGTAGATAAAATAGTTTTTTTTTTTTAATTTTTTTTTTTTATTTATTTATTTTTATGTGTATGAATGTATTGTCTGCATGCAGGTCTGCGCACCCGTGTCGTGCGATGCCGCGGAGGTCAGAAGAGGGTCTCAGATTCCCCTGGAACTGGAGTTCTCCTGGAACTGGAGTCACAGACGGTTCTCAGCCGCCATGTGGGTGCTGGGGATCGAACCCGGGTCCTCTGCAAGAGCGTTCGGCGCTCTTAACCGCTAGGCCATCCCTCCAGCCCGATAAAATAGTTTTTAAATTAGCTACTCTACTGTGTCTCTGCTCATGCCAACTATAAAAAAAGGAAGCTTTATTATCCTTAAAAACTTGAAAGAATAAACCATGCTTATCAAAATGCAGAATGCACAGCTGAGGGGTGAAATTTCAGCTCTCAAGAGTGCATTCAGGCTGACCTGACAGGAAGTGATAAGAATAATCACTAAGAATTCAGTCACCTTGAAATCAGCTTTAATAAGGATGAAACAAGGTTACTGGAGATGATCTCTATGCAGGCGGAAATTTCCAGTTGCCTCCCGGTAAGTAGATTCAGGTTTTAGGCTGAGCACCCTTCTGTGGGTGGCACGCAGCAAAGCGTGGGAAGTGGGTGTCTGTCACTAGAGCTGCTCTGTCATCTGCAGAAACCCTTCTGCTCAACTGGGAGGACTGTCAAGACCACCCTTGAGTCCCAGCCTCCTACACCCATGTTTCCAGAACCCTGAAGTCACTGTTAATCATCTCAGTGAGATCAGTCAATATTCTGCATGCCCACATGGATGAAAGTCATGGCATAACAGATGTGCAGCCTGCATCTCTGAACATCCTCATCATCTGGCCTACATCTGGGCCGCCTCTGAAGGGTGTCGCTGATCACCAGAATTCTTTTCTTCTTCTTGGAACTGCATTCTCTATACAGCCCGTAAACCTCCAGTGGCTCCAATTGTCGCTCTTCGTTTGTGGGAATGGGTTCTTTTGCTAGTAGCAAGGTAGCAAGGAGATCCAGAAGAAAATGCATCTCACTTTCAAATGGCATAGCCACACCCCAGGATAGCAGAGGCCATGACATTATGCCACTGAGACTCAGTGCTTTTCCTTAGAGAAAGCTCTAGAGAAAGTCGAGGATAACAGTAGCTGCTATCAATCTGTGAGTTCGATGAGAAAAGTACTCAATATATGACATGTCATTTATAGCCTAACAACACCACTTAGAAGTAGGTGTTACTGCTGTTGTAAATGTTAAAGAATTAAGATTTTAATAGCTCAGATAAGTCACTAAAGTTCTCACAGCTGATATAAAGCAGAGTCAGGGTTCAAAACAAGGTCTCCCTGACTCCATTGATCAGAAGCATTCCAGATCCTCTTTCTCCTCCTCCTCATTTCTCTCTCTGTCTCTCTCTGTCTCTCTCTCTCTCTTTCAGTATTTTCAAGCACTTAAATTTTAAGTGCAAGTTTCAATCACATGCGTCCTATAATAGAAACTGTGTGGTCCTGTAGATAGTAATTGAGAAAGACACTCTGGCCTACACACACACACACACACACACACACACACACACACCACATACATAAACATCCAAAAAAGAAAAAAATTGAATATTTTCTGCAATGACTTTGGCCTCCATCCATTTTATCTAGGAAGTTGTCCAGAATCTACTTGCTATCCAGAACTATGGGTTACAAGAAGAATAAAGCGAACTAGAAACACAGCACTCAGATGTGGCTGGAGAGGCTCATTTTTTTTTCCAGCTAAGAGCTTTGTTTATTTCAGTAATACTTAAAGGGTATACCAGTATGTCTATGTCAGGAATAATACTGGCTATTTTACACACCCTAATACAACAGTCACACAGTTAACAGGGACAGAGCAAGGGACAGCACAGTGGAGGACAATTCTGGCTACACAGAAAAATCAAGGGCAAATGTTTCTACAATTATTCCTTTTTTGTGGTCTTTTTTGAGACAGATTCTCCAGGGAGCCCCAGCTGGCCTAGAACTCACAGAGAACCACCTGCTTCTGCCTCCAGAGTTCTGGGATTAAAGGCATGTTCCACCACACTTGGCTCTACAGTTATTTTTAAAGATATTCAAGCAGTTAAAAAAACTACATAGCTTTGTTTAGGACCTCCGATGTGGCCCAGTGGACACTGGTAATCTTAATATACTCAGGGCTGAGGAGGGAGGATCACTCTATGTTTGAAGCCGGCAAGTGCTACATAGTGGAACCCTCTCAAAAATCAAACCAAAAATAACAAAACAATCTAAGTGTACAGAATTGGCTGAGATGGAGAAGCTCATTTTTTAACTGCACCACCACATCAGAACTGTTATAAACCTGATGTTTCCTTATTTTTCCACACCCAATGTGCACCTAACCTTTTGGCCTGTACAATTAGTCATTCTTCCCATCTGCATGACTTCTACTGATGGATATCCACTCCGCTGTTGTCAATAACACAACCGCTCATCTTACTGGCAGCAGAGTATAGCAGTGAGGAATGACTGACTTGATGGTGGAGGATGGCCATAGGTCCTGTTATAGCAATGCCACCAGCAAGCCCCACACCAATGGGTAGACCCCCCCCCTTCTACATTTCCATGTCCTCATTCGTAAAGTGAGAATAACGATACTTCCAGGGCCTAAGAAGGAGAGTGAGGTAATATACATAAATCTCATTAGCACAGTGGCACATAGTAAGTGGCCAACAAATGTTAGCTATTAGTGCTATTACCACATAACTCAACACACAAGAAGCAATTAAAACCAAGGACCAAAACGCAGAACAAAGCAACAAGCCTTTCACTCTCTCTGCTTCCACAGAGATCACAGCACTGTGTCGGCCTCTGGGAACAGCCTATGAGAGTCAACACTGTCATTACCCTATCTGAGGTGGCTCCTTACATTCCATCCTGTCACCCAGTGCTCTTCTCCAGCCTAGTTTCCTCTTCTTCAATCTCAGAGGTTCCTCCAAGGAGAGCTCACAAAGATGGCCCATAAGGTTTGTTGGGGCAAGAAAAGGGAATGGGAAAGTTTTCATCTACATTATTTGTATTCTTTTAAACTTTTATTAGATATAGTTTAAAATGAAGATGTGTTCTAGTAATTAACATTTATATTTAAATTATATATACATATATAAATATATGGAGATACGTGCCCTGTATTAGACTCCTTTCCCACTGCTGTGACAGAACGCATGACAAAGGCAACTGAAAGGAGGAAGGATTTGTTTCTGCTCACAAGTCGGTGATGGAGAAGCCATTGTACATGGTGGCATAGTGGCTCCAGTCCATGACAGCTGTGCTGTGACATGGCTTACTCACATCTTGGAGGCTGGCCAAGAAGTAGATACCTTGGACCCCAAACGAAACTGGGGCTGAGTTACAGCCCAGAAGTCCTGCCTTAACCACTCTACAATTACCACCTTCACCCAACATCCAAACAATTCCATAATCCCCCCAAACACCTGCAGCAGGGACCAGGTGTCCCAGAGCATGAGCCTCAGATGGACAGTACCCATCCAAGTCATAACATGTTTAAAACAATTGACTAATGGGGGAAATGTGAAGATCAAAGTTCTGTCCTATTTCTGAAGGGACACAAGATTATCAGCTCAGGTGCCTTCTAGAGCGGTGTGGTAGATAAATGCGGGGCCCAAGAGAAGCAGTGGAGGAAATGGAGGGTTTTTTGAGCTACTCAAAATCAAAAGCAATTTGAACATGTGTAATCCTTTTTGTTGTTATAATTGACATATGGTAGGAAAGTCAAGGTAGGAGGTATTATTCTGCCTGCAGTATGCAGGTGGATAAGTTCCCAGTGACACCACTGGCAGACTGTATCAGTAGATGCTATGGAGCGTAATAGTCAGTTTAAGGCCCTAACTTCAGTGATGGCGCATCTTGGCAGGGCCATGGACCAGGGATACCTGGATTCAGTCCTGGTTCTGCTCTTCTTTCATGTGGCAAGTCATCGAGGAAGCCATCTAAGCTTGTAGTTCAGCCTCCTTATCTCTGAGTAGAATAGTAGTACAAGCTTTAATTGGACGCCGTGACATCTAAGTGTGGTGAGAGCATGCCCAAAGGCTTCCACAACTTCAGTGGCTTCTGAATGAAAAGTATTTGCCACTGTGGAAGTTTAACCAAGCGTTCTGGTGATTTCTGGTTATCGATATGCTGAGGAAGAAGAAAGAAAACTATTCCATGTTGTCCTAGTTGGAAAAATCCAACATAAAGAAGGAATTTTTGGTCAGAACGGAAGTTCTGCACTGCCTTTTCAAATATTGAATCTCCAATCATAGTCATGTTCAAACTGGAGCTACACATTGAGAAATCTTATAAAGCAAACTTGCATCGTGAGTGAGAAGTTAGGAGTAGAACATTTTGTACTCCCTTCAAACACAAAAGTTTTATTATTCTGAGCCAAATAAAATGAACATTAGTTAAAGAATAATATAATTGGGAACAATTTTAGGCCCCCTTTCAGGTCAAGGAGAAGACAAAAATATTTGAGCACAGAGGTAACTTCTAATTATATGCAAAATAATCATAAATATTTTGTCTCCAACCCAAATTTACCTTTGAGGATCAGACCCATAGAGTCAAACTATAAGCTACTATCTCACTTCAACACCTTACAAAATAAATGTATCATGTTCCCTCATTCCTTCTGGAAATCCCCACCCATCCGTTTTCCTTGGCCAGAAACCTTGAGATCATCCTTGACACCACTTGACCCCTTATTCCCCATATCCTATGACTTTTGCATACTAAATATCTTTTCTTGAGGTCCACTTCTTTCTCTTTCTTCCATCATTGAGTATCTAGAATACACTTCCATTGTCTGTTTCCTGGGCTACACGAGGAGCCTCTAATGGTCTTTCTCATCTACTTCTGCCCTCCTTCCGTTGCTTGCTACATGGATTTCCTGTTACCCCCAAAACAAAGGTTCCATCTGAGCTACCATGTGCTGCAGAGTCACCTCTCAGCTTTGTCTCTTTCCCTCCCCCTCCCCTGTTGGCAGCACTGATTTCCTTTCTCTTTCTCATTCTCTCATCCCTACATGAAGTACAGGGTCTTCTCCTACGGTGTTCTCTTCATGAAAGAAGCAACTTCCCACCTTTCTAGATCTCCTGGAAGTCTTACTCATTCTTCGGGCCACTGCTTAAATGACATTTTTCTTGATGTGTGTTTGTGTACTGCCCAGTATACTACAACACTCACAACACCAAGGACCTCACGAGACCCTATGGTTGTTTCAATTTTGGTTTTGGTTTTGGGGTTTTTTGGGGGGGGAGGGTTGGTTTTGGTTTTGGTTTTGGTTTTGGTTTTTGGTCTTTTTGAGACAGGGTTTCCCTGTAGCTCCAGCTGGCCTGGAACTCACTATGTAGAACAGGCTGGCCTTGAACTCACAGAGATCCAGCTGCCTCTGCCCCCCTCCCCAAAGTGCTGGGATCAAAGATGTGCACCATCACACCAGGAGACCCTAGGTATTTTTGCATAGGGTCTAGAATATACAATGTCTTCAACAAATAGCTGGTTAATAAAAACAATCAGTAAAAGATAACGAAACAAGAAATGAATGGCAGATATACTTAGCAAGTGATTTCATCTAGGCAGGCCTGGTTTTAACCCTACAGAGGGATCATGGGTACGAAATGAATGTAAGTGGGAATGAGATGTTAGCCACCCTAACATGCTTTGATTCCAGAGCAAAAAAAGAAAATGTCAATGATTGTAAGAGCCCCACAAAGAAAGTTGACACATACTGAACACACAGATACACGTTTCTTCCATAAATACGACAAGCACATACTATCTGCAGGGCCCACTGGCCTGCTGCCCAGCTTCCTGGATGGAGCAACAGTGCACCTGTCCCGGGAAAGGAGTCCTCTATACCTTTTCTCTCTGCTGTGTGCAATGCTGCAGTCTTTCCAGAAAGGACAACAGCACATCCATGTTCCTTGTCATGGACTGACATGTGATCTTCAAGTTCACCTTCAGTCCCACTGATGAAGGAATAGTCGTGCTTTTCAATTTTTTTTAATTAAAAAGGGGGAAAAATGCTGGCTAGAGGCCTTCCTTTCTCCCTGCCGCCCTCCCTTTCTCGAGCGTTCACATTTGAATGTTGTCAACTTATCATGTGTTGACTAATCAAAACAAAGGGAATATGAGAAATGACTAAAACTTTCATGCCAAGTATGAAAACCGCCTGAAGGATGTGGTGGCCCCAGCCATTCAAAAGAGTCAGCTTCTTTCTGGGAGAATAAGACTGATTTGTTTGCAGTATTTGCTTCTGAGGACTAATCATCTCTTATTTTTAAGAATTTAAGGGGTTACAGAGTAAAGGATTTCCTTAAGCAAGGTGGACAAATGGACCCAGAAAATACTTTCTAAAGCCAGGCAGTAGCTGAAATAAATTGAAAGCGGCTTCTTTATTCCCACAAGAGAATACTAAGAGGAAAAGGCGGGAAGGGAATTACTTGCCCTGGGAGCCCTGGCTGCAGTGTGGTTTAATCTAATTTGCATATGAGACTGGGAGTTCCTGGAATCTAGTCCCCTGTGGCTCCTGTCCTCCCACCCGTTTCCACCACTGGCAACATGCTGCCTTTTTTATAGCCGCTGGACACCGAGCTTAGGAAAAGCAGCGAAATTCATCTAATCGCTTAGAAAACTGGGCAATTACACTGCCCTAAAATGGTGACATCTCCTTCCAGAATCTTCGGTAGTTACTGAAACAAACAAGGAATACCCTATCAACTGACAGTGAAACTAGAGAAGGGAAAAGTTACTGTTTCCTACTCAATCTATTTTCTCCACTCAAACTTCAGAAGACTTCACCCAGCCACACCCAGCTACTTGTGACTGGTTCCAAGGAGTGACAGCAAGTGATGAAAGATGACATTTTTGCAACCCTTTCCCTCAAACACTTATGGTGAGGTGTCCTTTCCCCCAGTAGACCATACACTTCATCATCCACATCAGCCTTCTGGTCCAAGGAGGGTCAAAAATCCAAAGAAGGGATCGCCCTGCTTGGGGCAGCCTGGATCCAACCTGGGAAGCTGGACGCCAGGGTGTGTGATCAGCAAGGGATGTTAGCCCTCCCCCCCAGAAGCTGAGTCACGGACCTGGCTGGTTTGTTTAATCGCTTGGAAAGTGGTTAGAGTGAACAGGACATGTAGTGATTAGTAATTCAGTCTGGTCTCAGGGCTTCATGTTTTTCACTGTGAGACGCCAACTGCGGCCTTTCCCTGGGAGTCAACAGGAAGCAAGAAGAACAGGCCAAATTTGACACCCCTTGACGTAAGTCAGGATGGACTTCGGCTCTCATTTCTCCACGCAGTAACAGATTTTTGAAAGTGAGCCAGTCTGGTCAAACATATCCCCTAAATACCAAAAGCAGAATGAAAGATTAAGAACTGAAGAAATCCTCTTTTGATATCTGATTTAACCCTAACCCAGATGTCCCATAGTAGAAGGAGGAGGAGGAAGCAAGAAATCACGTCAGTTACAGAACTGAAAGCAATGAGAGTCAGAAGAAGTAACAGTTATTGGGTAAGACACATGGCCAAGAAGGAAGACTGTCAGCTGGGGCAAACATAAAATCCACATTCTGGGTTTTTTTTTTTTTTTCCCATTCTCCAGTGTTTGTGGAATATCTCTAACTGAGCACAGTAAGACCTGGTGGTACAGTCAGATGTGATACAAACAGGCCTTTTAGGAAATGCTTCCTATTCTGGTAAGCTCAACTGTGCAGTGATTGGTTCACAGTTAGTCTTTTCCAACTCTAGCCATGGTGACAGCCATGGGATTTAAAATGTCATCATTTCATGTGGAAGGCTGAGTGAAAGGAAAAAAATGTCATGTGTCTTTGCACTCACCCCCTAGTTCTCCTTGATTTTCTGTCTTTCCTCTCCAATTTATCTCATACCTAGTCATCCAGGTTAGTTTCCTAAAATATCACCACTCTGCATGCATTTGGTTGGCATCAGGCCATCCAATCTATAATGAAGCTCAGTGGTAATACTGTACTGGTGTAAAGAGACTGGACCTGTAATTATTTCAGAAAAAAAGATTCTGTAACACTACTGAAGAATATAAATTCTCACATAACCCTGGATGAGATGATCTTTAGAACAAAATGAATGCTCATTGTGCTCTGTCCAGTCCACACTCTGAGAAAACGGTGGCCACCTAGAGCAGAAGCCCCTACCTTCCTCCACATCCCTGCAAGGCACCAGCGTTTCTCTTTCCCACCCTGTCACTTGATCCCTAACCACATCCCCCGGTGAGAAAACAGTCTACAAGGGATTCTCTATTCTTCAGGGACTGTAGTGTCCTGGAAAAGAGGTGTCAAATGTGGAGGAATTACAAGGGGGTCATTCTGAAACAAAGGAACGGGGAGTAGGAGCCAGGGGAGTCCATATGAAAAAAAAAACTTCACTAGGCCCAGGCCATGTGGCTCTGTCTTGCCAAAAGAGATAAAGGATTAAGTTGTCTGGACAATGATCTGATTCCTAATGCCCCCTACAACATATGACACGAAGGCAACTGTTTACCCAAACCCTCCAATCTAAGAGAAGCTATATCAATAGTATTAATAATTGAAACACTAATAAAGACCAGCAGTTTCTAGTGTCCTGTGAATCTCCAATCAATTGCACAGGCAAGAATATTCCTAGGACAACACAGCTCATCGTAAACTATGGGAAAGATATTCTGGAGACATGGAAGAGCCGAACATCATGTGACTCCCCAGCCCCATTCCTTAATCCTCCTTTCACAAGAGACAGCATGAAGACCCAGGCAGCCCCGGGTTCCAGTGCTGAGGGAGCGAAGGCCACCTTTTACTGGAGAAAAACAAGGCAAGGAAAGGAAACTCCCTTTGCCTGCCTTCTCTCTGCGTCATCCCTCTGACCACGAACGCTTCGATCACAATTAAAGCCCTGTTTTCTCTGGTGTGCTGTCTGCAATCTTGAGTGCCAGAGTGTATTCTTAGAGCACATTCTGAATAAGTGCTACTTTGGAAGAAAGTGTTCAGGAGCAGCTTGCTCACCCCGCTGTGTCTCTAGTTTTGTGTCACATAGAAGACTTGTCCAGGCGTGTGAGCATTTTAATTTCATCTTCCTAAGGGCCCAACAGCTTACTTGGAATCAGAGGCCATTGTGGAAACTCAGTGGTATTTAAGTGTGCCCTCCATTAATTATAATATTTGTCATGTATATCTGTAACATCCATTTAATATTACATATACTCTAGATTCATTGTATGGTTTTAATCAATTTCTTTATTCGTAAAAAATAATACATGCCCAGAACGATTGGATTCTAAGAATTAAATGAGTTAGCATAACTTTATATGCTTAGACTTGGCCCTAGCAAACTTCTATTAAGGATCAGTTTTAAAATGTCTTAGGCATAGTAGCCCATACAGTGTCTGTGTCAGCTGCTCACTTCTGTTATAGTTGAACCAAATCAACTGCAGGTGAATGAGTGTCGCCATGTTCCAATAAAACTTTATTTATAAAACCAGGCCATGAGCTAGATTTGGCCAACTAGTAGTAGGATAATGACCCCTGACTTAAGCAATAAGTGTTCAATAGATTTGTTATAGGTCTTATCCTAATCGGTACTGACAGTTGGTGTTCACCTTCTGCTTCTCTTTCCTAATAGCATCTGTAATTGAATTCTGGATACCTTCACTTGTCCATTCATCATTGCAGCCACTGAGGAGGAAAGGACATGTCAGAGGACCCTTACCTAGCTTATACATGCATATCATCTAGTGGTAGAAAAGTGCAACTGCAAGGTATTTTTTTCCCTAAATGTTCATGGCCTTGTTTAAGCACATCCCGAGGACAAGGTAATGCTGCAGGACACCCACTTTGATCCGTATATTAACACTACAAGGACCCTTCACCTGGCTTCAGAGATCCTTCCAGTAAGCTTTCCCAGTAGATAGCAGGGTTTCATATACATGGCAAAAGTGTTCACTAAGGAGGAAAACTGAGCCTGTTCATGAAATAAATTATTTTTAGTCAACTAAGTGTGTCACACTGTTTTTGCAAGACCAGAATTCTGACCCTGGCAGTGACGGGAAGTGGCTAGCCATCAGTTTGGGTCATGAAACAGGAAGGTTGGTCTCTCAGTGAGCATTCAAGTCCCCTCAGCCAATCTAGGTCCATCTCAGATTGTTTTTTTTTTTAAAGGCCACCAAGGTTTCAATTATAGTCGAACATCACTTAATGACAAGAATATTCTGGGAAATGGATGTGGGGAGACTTTGGGGGTTGGTTGGTTGGTTGGTTGGTTTTTATTTAATTGATTGACAGAGTCTCCTGTATTCCAGCCTCAAACTCATATGTAAATGAGGAGCAGTTTACACTTCCAATCCTCCTGCCTCCAGCTCCCCAGTGCTGGGATTCTTAGGATTATGCCCAGTTTATCGGGTGCTAGGGATTGAATCCACAACTTCATGCATGCTAACTAAGCTATCTACCAACTAAGATATACCCCCAGCCAGGATATTCCACTGTTGTGAGAACATCACGAAGTATACTTACACAAGCTTTTCTGGCTAGCCCATCAGTAGATGATATAATAGTGAGACACTACTATCATACTGATGGTCGTCTTTGACCTAAATGCCATTATGGTAGTGGTACAACCCATGGGTCCTCCTTTTAGGGACAGTTGCCAAAATGATTTACTAAATGACCACTAACTTCCTATCCTCTGCTAGCAGAATCCCGAAGTTTTGAGTTTGTTGGAGCTAGAAGCAAACTCGGCACTCTTATTTTACTCTTTACCAAGAATATTTCTTCTAGAGGTACCCTTCCATTGAATATCTCTCAGCCTCGGTATGAGGTTTTGCACTTGTGAACCATGCCTGGACTGCTTCTGGACTTGTCTTCACTTCTATCACTCCACTCCCTGCAGTACTGTCCGAAAGAAGAAGGAAGGGCCTGGCATCCTTCTGGATGCTCAGTAGGTTTCCTCCCATGTCAGAATTTCTGTTTCCAAGTTCTACAAGAAAGAGATATTTTTGAATTTTTATTTGTGGCATAAATCCTGCTTATGCCAGCAGATGCGTCAAAGATACCACAACTAAAATAGGATTTTTATACGAAAACAGAATGCAGGGCCTGAATTAATTGCTGACATCATATGTACTCCCTCAGAAAACTAGCTATTCTGAAACAGCTCTGCCCCCCTGCATGCTATACCCCCTACCCCTTCGTTATTATTAAGGACACATGTATAGAAATAGGATCATTCCAGCCGCTCCTTCCCAACTGATGTTTCGCTTTCTCCCTTTCTACATCACAATCGGTTGTTGTACAAATGAAAATGTCCTCCAAGAACAGATTGTGACTTTAGGTGGAGAAAGATCAGCCATCAGAAGCAGATGAACTCCCATCGAGCCAAGCCTGGGCCCTCTCCAGAATGTCCTCAAGAAGACATGGGTGGCTGGGAGGGAACACACTGGAAGAGAATGAAAATAATAGATGAAAGACGAGGTGGAAGGATGTTAAAGAAAATTGAGAGCCAGTTTTCTGGGAAGTCAGTCATCGCACAGGATGCATATAACTCTGCATTTTCACTGTGAAGTCAGTGCCCTCGGCCAAAATTTTGAATGTTGTCTTATCTTGGACCTAGGACAACTGTTTTACAAGTTTTGTTGATGTCATTCCAAACTATATTTCTGTGCCATTTCTTATATTAATCTCACTACCCTAATATGTACTCTCTGCCACAGAGAATTCTGCATCTCCAAGTCCTTCCTCATATGTCACCCTTTTCATCACATAAAGAAAGAATGATGAAAAAGCCCGTGGAGGTCAGATCGAAGTGTGTGGATGCACTGACCCTAGCTTGCTGTTGTTTCTTTAAGGCCTCATAGAGTCACAGTGGACTACAATTCAAGACTCTACCAGAGAAATTTCTAGAACTATGTTATTTCTTACTGGTGATTTCTTTGCTCCTGAAACATATAACACATTATGTGTTCAAAAATCACAATTTCCTTATAATCGGCCATAGCTTATTTTTGAGTATGTGGCCAGAAAAGCCAAGCGTGGAGGGAAACACAATAAACTCCAATAAAGTGCAATGGAAGTGCTTTTATTTTTATGGTGTGTGTGTGTGTGTGTGTGTGTGTGTGTGTGTGTGTGTAATGTGGAGGTCAGAAGACAACTTTGGGGATCCAGGGATTGAACTCGGGTCATCAGGCATGATGGCAAGTGCCTAACTCCTAATATACTGAAATTCATGGGAGAGGAAAACAAAACAAGGTAAGCATTTCCAGTTGAAGGAAGTGAAGTTGAAAAGTTTGTTCCAGATTCCAAGCTTGGACGTGAAATCCCAGGTTGACCTAACTCAAGAGTGTCCAAGCTTAGTTCTTCTCAGTCTTCCCCATCTCCTTCAGCCCTAGCCCTCCCCCACTCAGAATCCTCTCAGTCATCACAGCCAGGGGCTGGGGAGCTACTGTGTCACAATTTTGGAGCACAGCCATCAGGCAAAATTGGAATAGAGATGCTGGTCCAGCAGCTGGAGCTCAGAGTCAGGGGGCGTTGCCTTCTGGTCTCTCTTGCTCCCTGTGGAACATCAGCAGACTACACAGCCAAACACTACCACCCCCCATTGCCTGCAAGCCTCTGTGGAGAACCGTGTCTTTTCTGTCCCCCCTCTGTCAGCCTGCCTTGCCTGGCCCAGCACAATTCCTCTTTCTAAGCAAATCTGAACTAAGCTTTTCCAGCCACCCCTTCAGCCTTATCAGTTTACAGTATGTAAATTTCTGCCTCAAATAACACGGTCTCCTGCTAGTCCACAAGGTTTTCAAAAACCAAGCGCTCTGTCTTCGTTATCTCAGCTCATCGATGCTTAATGATATGCACTGAATAAATGAGCAAATTAGAAGATGGAGGTTTTATTCACAAATATATCCATTCAGAGCTTTTGGGGTGAGCGGAAGGGTGATATGTGGGTCCCATGTAAAATTTCCAGCAACTTGCAATCTATTTAAGGGGATAATTTTTTAATACGCCTCTTAAAACATGAGATAAATTAAAGTCTCTTTGCTTTTCTGTTTGGGAAAAAGTGTTCTCACCACTATAGCGAGCGACGCAATTAAAAATTAAGTATAGAGAAGCAGCTGAATACGTCTTTATTGAATTAAATTCATGTCACTGAACTGAATTAAATTGAAAGGCTGCCTCGGCTGCCACGGCTGGAGTCCATAGAGCTGTTTGGCTGGAGTACAGGCCCTGAGGAGAGAGGGCTGACTGTGGCCCCAGCTCCTGGTCAAGACTCCTCAACCCTGGCTGTACATTACCGTCACCTAGGGAGCTCTAACAGATGCTGGATTCATGCTTCCCATCCTTAGGATATTTAATTTAATAGGACTGAAGTAGGGCCTTGGCATCTATACTTTTTTAAAGCTCCCTAGGTGTGTTTAATTACAACCAGCCCTGAGACACCTGTCCGGAAAACAAGGTTATACCCTTGTATCTGCAGTGCTGTGTCTGGGGGACAAAACCAGAAACCTGGTCTTCCGTAGTGGGTCCTCTTGCATTTCCTATCTATGCTACGGGCCAAGGTTTTGCATCTTCCCACAATCAGCACAGCGGGAAGCTTGGCCTGCAGGCCGACCCTCCAGAAGCTGTGCTTGCTGCGGTGGGGGGATAAATGCGTGTACGAGCAAATCACACACACCATGTCCTACAGAAAGGGGCCAGGAGAAAACTTGGCATTTTGACTGGGATTTAGTTCCCACCAAGCCGCTCTCTGCTACTTCCATTGTGTGCCATTGGCACCAGGTGAGGTGGTCCAAACAAAAGACTTGGGAAATATTGTGATAGGGCCACAGCTGCGCCTCTATGGGGCAGGTGGCTGGACTGGAAGCCTGGGGCTTCCAGTCTTCTTCTCCTCAACCTTCTTCAGCACTTTGTTTTCCTGTTTCCAAACAGATAACACTGAAAAAACTCGGGACGCTTTTGTACAGTGACCCCATCTTTCCCTCCCCCCCCATCCCCCCCATCCAAAGCCTAGCTACGGCAGTGCCTTCTTGTCTAGCTGTGCAACTGGATGATCTCCAGGAGAGACCTTGTGCCCCTGGAACTGCTGTCTCTTTACAGGAAATTCAAACACGACTTGGCGTCCGTCGGCCCTTCAGCGTTGTGTTTTTTCTGCTGTGTTTCCAAAAGGCTCTTACAGGTTTCATGTTTGTTGTGTTCTCCCTTTTTCTGGCTTCGTGTTCTCCTATGTAAATGAAGGAAGCTCTTCCAGTAGGAAAGAATGAAGCACTTGGAGCTTTGCTGATTTCATACACATTGGCTCCCATTGAAGCTAACTTTGCATACAGCAGCATTCTGTGCTGCATAAAGGAAACCCAGAACAGTTTAAGAGAAAGCCCTTTAGTAAATCAATTCCAGTAAAGGACAAAGCAAATAAAAATGGAGCCATACACAGTCAGCTAGGAAATAAATACTGCAGCAATATTGCTGAACATTATTGAATTTTATTTATTTCAATCTTTCATTATTCACTATTAAACATGCAACTTTTTCTTTGCTAGGTCTTTTCTAATATAAGCCCTACATATTGAAAAACTTTACTGACTTTTTATGATTATGTTTTATGGTTATGTTATTTATCTTTCAGTCCTACTTGAAGCCTGTACTATTTCCTAGACTCTACTATACATACATACATACATACATACATACATACATACACATGTACATACATAAAAGTCAGGGAAAAAAAAATCACAGGATATTTCTCCTTGGGCTGTTGTCTCCATAGCCGGGACTAGAATGAAGCAAGTGAGTTAGTAAATAGCCATTAAGGATAAAAGGAAAATCAAGAATATTGAAACTATCTTTATTAAAATTTCCATTTCTGATTCATCATGAAAACTACATTAATTTTGAACTTTCAAACTTTGCAAAAAAATATTAATCTTGATTACTGAGGGTTTTGATGCTCCTTAAATTTTGTCCCCAATTCCCAGTGATTTTGTTTATTGTCAAGCTTATTCTTTAACACTGTCCTCCATGGGTATGATGCATTCTTATTTCTCACCCCTGTCCTCTCTTACCTCCTTCCTATATCTAGTAACCTGTCCCTTTTCCTTATTCCCAATCTTGATCTTCTCTGCAAAGTAAGAGTCAGTGACATAGACTAGTACAGCCAAATTCAGGTATAGACCAAATGGGATTGTCTCTTCACACTGGAGTGTTAATAATTCTGGAACCTAACCATCTCTGTGTATTGATTGGTGTAGAGACATCCAAGTGGAAAGATTAATGTGGTTAATTTCTCAGGCAGGCCAGAGAGCCTTGAAAACTATCAGTCTGCAGATTGTGACTAGGAATAAGGTGCCATGACTTAGAAGATGAACACTAAGAAAGCCAGTACTCCAACCTGTAAAGCCCATGCGCCTGACCATAGGAAGGCAACCCTCCAGTTCAGGAAGGAGCTCCCAGTCCAACAACGTGCATAGGTTATTTATATAACATGAATGATGTAGCCTGAACACAAGTCTTGCAGAGTTCACAGCCTACTGAAAAAATCAAAACAGGTTAAAAACTCAAAACACAATCAATGTAGGTACTATATAATAAAAGCAGCTGCAGAAGAGCCTAATGACAAGCTGGACAAGATGGGACATGCCTTTAATGCCAGCACTTGGGAGGCAGAGGCAGGCAGATCTCTGTGAGATCAAGGCTAGCCCAGTCTCCATTAGTGAGTTTCAGGACAGCTGGGGCTACGCAGAGACCCTGTCTCAACAAACAAAACAACAACAAAGAAAGGAAAAGACTTTTTCCAGTCCAAGTGACAGCCCCAGGGAGAAGGAATTGGGAAATGAAGGACCCTCTACTCACAAACAAATTTGGATTTTAAGATTCTGAAAGTGTGTGTGGCTTGGACCTCCTGCAAAGCACAACTTGAAAACATACCTCAGAGCGTCAGCCTGGTGCATCTACTGCCTGCTGTCCCCACACCCCTGTCAGTAGGACATGTGCTTCCAGTTGTTTTCACAGTAGTAATTATGGCTCACAGTCAGCTATCTACACCCTCTGGTCTCGTTCCATTGGTGACCAAGGACACACATTTGTTCAGCAGCTGGACAAAGACAACTGTGCCAAGCCTTGCAATGCAACAGTTTACCTCTTTTCAAAGCTCACAAACATTAGAAATTGAACCATCATCCTTCAGTCTGGCAGCTAATACCATCTCCTTTGTTACTTTGTGATGAGGACTTTGACAATAGTTTATATGTGATTCATGGGAGGAGTCATAAATTGAAAGAAGATGGAGAAGAGGGAAGGGAGGAGAGTTGAGGGAAAATTCTTAATGAGCTTTTTACCTTTGTGCCTGAGATGCTATATTACTGGCACTTTATGGAATTGGAAGAAAAAAAATGAGCTTGTTGTTTTGAACTACTTTAATCTACAAATAAGCTAAATGGCTAAATCTAAACCTATCTCCCATGTTCTTGATAAAGCAACGCTTAACATGAAATCTATAACACCACCTCCAACGTTCGAGGAATACCAAGGAAAAGAAAGCCAGAAGAACATGGGTGCTGCAGGACAACGAGGAGTGCTGTGAAATGCTGTGTTCTGGTCATGACATGGCTGTCACATGCATGCACTCATCTCCACAAAACTGGGCCTGTCTACAATGTATCATGGATGGGAGAGGGGCTCCGGAGGTCCCTCCCCTCCCAGAAGGGAATAGGGAGTCATTTTCCTCAGCGGGGTAACCACTGGTAAGGTGCTCATGCTCAGTAAATAATCCCTTAATCCCTTATGCACCCTCATGCAAGGAATACTAACTAAACTCAGTAGGCACACACACACAAAAGACATGAAAGTAAGAGGGGTTTTGGGGAAAAAGAAGGGGTCTAACAGCAGTGAGAGGGAGATAAGAGAGGATCATGGAGATGAATATGTTCAACATACGTTAGATACATGTGTGAAACTATCAAAGAGTATGTAAAAAATGATTTAAAACAACAATGAGCTTGCAAGGTGACTCAGTAGGAACAGGTACTTACTGCCAGCTGGGTGACCTGAGTTCCATCCCCTGGATGTACACGATAGAAGAAAAGAAGAAGAGAACTGGTTCCTGAAAGAAGGAAGGAAGGAAGGAAGGAAGGAAGGAAGGATCGGAACGCTTTTTTAGCGACATAAAGTCAAAACCTGAGGCTCGCTACCGGCGGCCCCAGGAGGGAGGGCTGGGAGGAAGGAGGGGGGGAGGGTGGTACGCGGGTGTGGAGGGACAGGGGATGGATGGGCTTTTTAGGACGGGATTGGAGGGAGGAGGAGAATGCCGTGAGGAAGGAGACGGGGAGGCGAAGGCTTCTCTTCCAGCGTTTTGTAGTCGATAGGATTGGGAGTTGTCTTTGGGTCAGGGAGGGACGGGCGGAGGGAAGGCAAGGAAGGAAGGCAAGGAGGAAGGAAGGAACGGAAACGAAGGAAGGAAGGAAGGAAGACAAGAAGAAAGAAAAGAAAAAAAAAAAAAAAGAAGAAGGAGAGAAAAAGAAGGAAGGAAGGAGGGAGAAAAAAAAGAAGTAAAAGGAAAAGAAATAAGTAAGGAAGGAAGGAAGGAAGGAAAGAAGAGAAAGAAAGGAAAGGAGGGAAGGGAAGGGAAGGGAAAGGGAAGGGACGGAAGGGAAGAAGGAAGGGAGGGAATGGAACGGGAAGGGAAGACGGGCAAGGGAGCATGGACAGGGAAGGGAAGGGAAGGGAGGAATGGAAGGAGGGAAGGAAGGGAAGGGAAAGGGAAGGGAAGGGAGGGAGATGGGAGGGAAGGGAACAGGGACAGGAAGGGCGGGAAGGGAAGGGCAGGGAACGGGAAGGGAAGTGAAGGAAGGGAGGGAAGGGAAGGGAAGGGAAGGGACAAAGGAAAGGAAAGGAAAGGAAAGGAAAGGAAAGGAAAGGAAAGGAAAGGAAAGGAAAGGAAAGGAAAGGAAAGGAAAGGAAAGGAATTTTTTAATAGCAACTCTTTTCTTCTTGAACTCCACAGATGTTGAAATCCTGTCTAGTGACGCTTTTGCTTCCTTCCAGGTGAACACTAATCACTGGCAAAATGTTCCAAGCACGTCAGCATCCCTCACTCCTTCTTGACTGGTGAGTGTGGAAAGATCACGTTGACCTCTGTCATCTCCTCTGGTGAGCAAGCTGTCAGGTAATGTATGCATTCTGTGCTTCTAGGAAGGAGGCCAGGGCCCCAGGCCGGCTGAAAGGCTGCCCCTCACACTTCCGGTGCTCCCCTCCCCCCCCATGAGAAAACCATTGACACAGGTCTGACTTTATTTTTTGTTTCATCAGTCATAAAATAGTCTCTTGAGTTTCATTTTCCTTATGCTTGGTGTCCTCTCTCAGCTGTTCCAATCTTTAGCAATGAGCAGGTGTTGCATATCTTACGCAATCGTCGTACTCCCAGATTTTCCCTTCATATTAATCATTCAACCTGAATCAACTAGGCATCCAGATCTAGAAATGCCCTAAAGAAATGCTGGAGATGGAATGGCTCGCCCAAAACCTTTGGAGTTAGTCTCTTGACCTTTGACACATAATAGCAATAATAAGGCACTTAACATGACTTCCTGCACCTAGCAATGCATGTTTCACACCAATTCTTGTACCCTTTCTGCAGCCAACAAATGCTACCACTAATCATATTTTGCAGATAAGAAACATTTTCAAACTCTACACAGGTCATATAGGTAATAGTGAGACCAGACTTTAAGATCAAGTTGTTTAAGTTCAAAGGCCTTTGGATTTGTTTTTATCATGTTCTTATCCTATCAGATGGCTGGCGGAAATCTGCTTACAGGCCTAACACAACAGTTAATTCAAAGAGTATTAGAAAACAAAATTCTTATTTATATATTTGCTGATACAAGGGTAACCAGGATTTGGGAGCCAGACTAAATCCTCTAAAAGTCTTTTCCTAGCCTGTGTAAGATCCTAGAATCTTTAAATTCATTAGTATGAAGCATTGTTTTCAGCCATAAAGGCAGAAGAAAATACAAGCTCTTCGGGATAGATTGACTAAGAAAATGTGGTGCTTCTATCAGAAGTATGTAGTTTTAAGATTCCCTTGTGTTTTAGTGGCACCAATACACAAAGGGAATTAAGCCATTTTGATCTCCAATAATGAGAAACATGGCTGACGTTAAGACCTGAAACTATTTAACGCAAGTTAATCCTTGAAACAAATCTGGAATGAAGTGAGGAGAAAAAAAAAATCTTATGATGGTAGACATCAACTAATGGGCTGCATTGCTTTCTTCTCAATTAGAAATGGCAGAGGGGGTTGAATTATTTTTCCTTAGCAAGCACATCAAAACATATCTACACAAAAACACAGCAAATATGTTATAAACTTATTTAAGCCAAAGAGCTCGTCAACACTGTTTGCAATTATGAAATCATTAGGGAATATGGTATTTTTTTTTTTTTTCTGGAAGGAATTGTTTTTCTCTTAGATGCAAACCACATCACAGCCCATCAGGCATAAATCTTCTATTGTATCTTCAAGAGCAAAAATGTAAATTGTGCAACAAAGGCGCCACTGATAAAATACAGTGAGCCCCCCAGAACGGTGGAGATGATCTCATTCTTTAGGAGAGATAAGAGGGAATGCCATAGCTTCAGAAATGTTCTTTTGAGGGAGCAAAATACTGAAACTAAATACTACACAAAGAGTTCCAAGGAGGAATTGCTGGAAGTTGAAAACCACCGACCTCCACTTCCGTATGTTATAACAAGAATTAAAGAAAATGGAAGAGTTTCCAGAGGCTTCTTTGTCACCCTGTGGGCAACAGAGGGGAATTAGTTGCTTTTCTGTTGCTGTGATAAGACACCATGACCAAGGCAACTTACAGAAAGAAGACTTTATTTGGTTTATGGTTCCGAGTCTGTAATAGGGGGACATGGTGCCAGAGGCTGCCAGAGCAGAAAGCCGAGCAGGGGCATCTTCGGAGCAGCACCAGAAGCAGAGAACAACTGGAAATGTGGCATGACTTAGGAACTCTCAAAGCCCGCCCCCAGTGACGTGCTTCCTCCAGCATGGCCACACCTCCTAAAGACTTCATGATCCTCCCCAAACAGTGCCACAAACTAGGTATCAAGTGTCCAAATACTTGGAGCCTGTGGGGGACAATCTCATTCAAAGCACCACAAGAGGATTCCATGGAAATGGGATGTTCGATGGCAGGCACTTGAGAGCACAGCACAGGAGCCATGTGGCCCGGGGATTCATTCTGGCTTTCCACTTCACCCTATGTAAGTCTATTTTCTTTGTGCCTCAGTTTCTTTATTTAAAACTGGGAGTAAATATGCCTGATTTTAGCAGTCTTACAATTCTATGTGAGTGTTAACATGGTGATACCTGTTCAATACTTAATTCAAAAATAAAAATAGTGGCTGGAGAGATGGCCCAATGGTTAACAGTGCTGGCTGCTCTTGCAGAGGACCCTGGTTTGGTTTCCAGCACCTACATGGTGTCTAACAACCATCTGAAATTCCAGTTCCAGGGGACCTACTGCCCTCTTCTGGCCTCTTCAGACATTGCATGCATATGGTGCATTTACATATGAGCAGGCAAATACACATAAAATAAAACTTAATTAATTAAAATAGAATATATTATCTTTATTACATTTATTTGTATATATATACATACATATATATATATATAAATGAGAGACGAACTCACAGTCTTTATACACTAGACAGAAGCTCTATCCAGGGTTATGTTTAAAGTTAATCCTTGAGGCTCCATGCTAACTGAAATATTTGAAGACAGGGTTAAGAATCTGAAAAATGCTCCCCAGGATGGACTAAAACACACTAAACTTTGAGGACGACCAGACTGGGGGCTTTACTAGCCTAGGGTAGAAGGCTACAGCATGGCAACAGAAATGTAGAAAGAAAACGGACCATGGCAAGCATGCTCCCATGCTCTGAATTTTTCAAAGATTTACCATCAAATGATGGCTACTTGGAATGGTGGAGACTAGAAATAACTTGATTGAAACAGTATTGAGGAGGAAAGTTTCATGTTGGCTGTGTCTTAGAATGGTTGGGGGGTCTCCTGAACTGGGAAAACTTGTCCCCTTTAGGTTCCACAGTTATATAAATGTAGCCGAAAATGACTACAAATTTGGAAGATGAAATCCCTGCACTGGGAAAATTGTAGCTCTAGTAGAAAGATATAAACCTATAAGCACACAGTGGACAGAGCAAGAATTTGAAGGCTTTTCAAGTGAAATAAAATAATGAAACAAACTAAAATAGTTCTGAGCATTTATATGCTAAACTAGGAGTGGCAGGGGATTTTTTGTAAATATGAGTGTTTTGCCTGCATGTGTTTATGTGCACCGCATACATACAGTGCCTGTAGAGGACAGAAGAGGGTGCCAGATCCCATGGAACTGAAGTAACAAACGTTTGTTCGCTGCCATGTGGGTGCTGGGAACCAAACCCTGATCCTCTGCAAGAACTTAAGTGTTCTTAATTAGTCAAGCCATCTCTCAAGCCCCAGGCAAGACTTTTTAAATTGTCCATACATCCCCATCCCCTATTTTTGTGGCCTGTTACTGAAGGAAATTATTGCAAGTATAGTCCCTCTACTATGCACTGACACAAGTATAGACAAATTACTTCCAGTCCATTAGACTATAATCACACTGATTTGAAAGTTCTACTCTTAAAGAAGGGTCTAAANTCTTTCCTAAATTGCTTTTAGTCAGAGATATATCACAGTAATAAAAATGAAAATAGAACACTTAGTATGCACAGGGCTTTGGATTTGATTCCCAGCATCATAAAAACATTTTTAACTTTTTTTTTATTGTTATTAAACTCTTTCCATACATCATATATTATTCCTCAGTCAAATTTAGAGTCACTCCCCTTTCCATGCCCCCCACCCCACCTAAGTTCCTAAACTCTGCCATACATATCTTGCATCTTTTTTTGAGTCTTTCCAGAGTTTTTGTTGTTATTTCTTAGTTTTTTCCAGTTCTTTTTTTTTACCAACAAAAAATAAGTTTTATTTGATTTTAAAAGTCATTAATGTGAAAATTTCCCAAAGCCGGGAGTAACAGTCTATAGCCAACGTTAAGAGGCGGGCCAGGCCTCGCCTAGAGCCCAGCTTGATGTACACCCTCCTTCGACAGCTGAGGGGAACCCTGAGTCAGTCCACCCTGTGTGCCTGGGGCCAGGTGGGTCAGGCCTGAGGGCAGCAGTTCATGCAGAGGAAAGCAAGCAGAAAAGAGAAACCAGAAGTTAACAGTTCCAGTGACACCCTTCCCAAACAAAGATATGAGAGGCGGCCAGAGGAAGGACACTGATAAGCCCCTCACCCCCCATGACAAAGCCTGGGCTGGGCCACTGGAGCAAAGGGCTTGGGACTCAACTGCATGCTACCTTTGGAAAATATTCCAAGAGGTAAAGGAAAAATCATGAGGCAAGCTGGTTCCAGTCGGTGTCAATGCAGCTGAAAGGCCTGGTATGGCTCCTCATTCACACAGGGAATGGAGCTGCCCAGGTCTGAGGGAGGAGTTCAAGGCCTCAGGAGCCTTTACACAGGCCCTGAGTGGCAGCAGCAGGAAGGCAAGCCGGCCTAGCTGAGCCGGGTGCCGTGCTCCTGGGCCGGTGTTAAGCTGTCCTTGCGATGCAGGTGGTGTACACCCATCCTCTTGGGGCTGCGCTGGGGGCGGCTGTAGCTGGAGAGTGGCCATGCCCTGTCCTCACTGTGTGAGGCGCTAGGTCCCTCCTCTGTGCCCCTATCACTAGGCAGCGGGCTCTGGCGCAGATTCAGCAATTCCTCCTCTTCCTCCCCGGGAAGGCCAGAATCCGGGTCTGTTGGTGGTAAAAGTCCACTCTCATGATGGTGTTTTTGGCATCCAGTAGCTTGTTGGTCAGCTCCACAATCTCCCAGTCCAGGGTCTTCCTATCTATCTCAGCCTTCTTGATCAGCGTGTGCAGCTTGTCCTCGAGCTCCTGGTTGGTCTGTTGGGATGTCGTGTAACTGTTCTGCAGCCTGCGGAATTTGTCCTTAAATTTGTCCAGCTCCTCTTGACTCTGACCTAGTTCCAGCTCCAGGCAGTCTTGTCCAGTTTCCAGCTCCCGCTCCAGGGCTTCAGTGCGTCTGGTAGCTGAGGCCAGGCGTCGGCAAAGCTCTTCATTGCAAAAGTTTCTGCAAAAGTTTCATCCTCTCCGAGTCAGCCAGGGGCTCCTCTTGCTCCGGCTGGGTTGCAGGAATGTCCAGTCACAACTCCCAAGATGCCTTTCGGTAAGGTTTCTTAGCTAGGGCTGCACTGGTCATTCTGGGAGGTGCAGGCTCCTCCACCGTCTGTTCGTCAGCAGCTCTCTGTTCTGCTGTCCTAGACTTAGCCCTTGGCTCTCCACATCCCACGGCCCCTCCACTTCCTCTAGCCAAAAGCTCAAGGTTGGTGTCTTCTCTCCAACCAGCCAGCTCTCCTGGTTAGTGTGCTTAGCGACAGACTCATGGCAGACACCCTCCAGCCACTCCATGTAAAGACAGCTTGGTGTGTGAGTAGCCCAACTCCGGAGCTGCCCAGGAGGCTAGTCTTCCCAGCACAGCCTGCAAGGGAACAGCAGCGTCAGGGTCCTGAAGCCTCCAGAAGCATCCTGGAGGAAGTGAGGCATCCCAGCTCAGAGACTGAAAAGCAAATGCTGCATGTATGTAAGTATATCCGTGTCACGTGGTGCCCATGAAAGTCAGAAGAGGGTGTCAAAGCCCCTGGACTGGAGTTATGGAAGGTTGTTAGCTACCATGTGGGTCCTAGGAACCGAACCGAGGGCCTCTATAAGAGCAGCCAGTGCTCCTCACTACTGAGCCATCTCCGCTCTGGGGTTGGGCTGGGGGCAAGTTGCTACCTCTTCTTTCCAAGCAGGCAAGGAGATTTCTTCCAGACCCTAGGGCCCCCGGGTCTTCAGCTGAAACTGGGGCAGATGTTGCTATAGGAGAACAAACTTTCTGCTGCTCCCCGTAGCCTTCAGGCTGCCATCTTGCCACGGGCAGGACAGGGTCCAGTTCTTTTTATGTTGTTGCTCTCTCCAACTTGTATTGCATATATAATTATATACAAACATACACACATATATCACCTGAATTGGAAGATTTTTTTTTTTTTTGCTAAAAGATGTCATGTTTTCCTTAAGGAAGTGTTTGAAGTTTCCTCCTTGGCAAGCCCAAACAACCATCAATCCTGCCCCCGTGCTCCACACTGGGGTCCCTCCCCACCATGGTCACCCAAATGAGGTCCAGCAAGCGTGTGTCCTGTCCTGATCCTCCTGCACTGGCCTCATGACACAGCCTGGGTAGTCCAACAATGGCAGTCCACACTCTGAAGAGGCTGAAATCCCAGTAGCCGCTCAGTCCACAAGCTGGATATCTCAGCAGTCCCCATCTGGCATTGAAGGTTTGGAGGATTCTTGGAGAGACAAGAACAAAGTATTACCCAGAAGCCCCAGAAGGTGGGGTCCTCCTTGAGGACCATGGACCAGAAAGGAGCCTCATGCCCATCATTACACTCATCCCTGGTTAAAAGGCATGATACCTATGGCCGAATCCTTGTTCATCATCTGAAACGTGGTCCACAGCCACACAAATCTGAACAAATCAAGAGCTTTATTAATAAGAAGAGACACAGAGGGTGGCTGACGCAGAGCAGCAACTGATCCAAATATCTGCCAACAGTTTGAAAACCTCAAATGGTATTACACCACATTTAGCACATAGTGAGTGCTCAATACATATTTATTTGTTCTTCTTTAGTAGCTAAAATACCTTAATGCCATCATCCTTAGCTAAACTACCCCAGACAAGAAGTAGTGGTTTATAGAGATAGGCTGGAAATTTCTATTTCAATTATATGAAAACTATTATTTAATAGAGAGAATGTCTTTTCTTTAAATTTCAAAATCATACTCACATTTAAACTTTGAGTGGCTAATTCATTTAAATTGTAATTCAATTAATTTAAAATAAACTCAATATTCATATCAGCTTTTTGGCAGAGCTCTGCTGCATGCTGTACATCCGTATCAATAAATCATAGTAATCTTTATCATTTTCACTGAGGGTTCCAGGATGCCTATATTAATGGAAATTTTGCTTGGGAATGTTGTTGAATTGTCATGCATAGTTCAAAAATCTATTAGACCAAAATGACAGGTAAATATTGGTTTATAGCTAGAGATATCAACAGCAGGTTGGCCAACATCAGAGCTTTGAGGCAATCCTCATCCAATATTTATTTCATGCAGTGTGCTGATTTCCTGTCTTTTCCATTCCCTTTGCTCTGACAGTCTTGTTACACAGTCCATGTTGCTCCTGAACTTCAGATTCCCCTGCTTCATCCTCCCAGGTGCTGGAATTACAGGCAATCACTGTCATGTCAGGCTAGGCTGCTATTTAAAGACCATATACCTTTCTACACACCCATGGTCCTCTACCAAGGACTTCTTTATCAAGAATCAAAATAACCCCTTTTGCCCAATGTATTGTTCAGAATTATTATACTAATGGAAGCAATAGCTCTTTGCTGCCTGAGTGGCGTCTACATTTGGTGTAGCCACTATGGGCCAAGCACTGATTGAGAAGCTTCAAAAACAATGTCTTTTTGAATGTTTTCACAATCCTGAGTAGAAATGAATCTCAGAGAGGTTGACTACATAAACTCAGGCAGCTTACAGAGGGTAGATTCAACTGGAATCCATCTTTTCCAAAACCCAGTAATCTCCAACATGTTACAAAGATTCTGATGCAAAAACATTTTCAACATTAACCAAGAATGCCATTTATATACTTCCTTTACTTTCCTTCCTTCCTTCTCTCCTCCCTTCCTTCTTTCCTTCCTTTCTTGTCAAAATACACATAGTTCTAGTCATCATGTATTAGAAAGAAAAATAACCAAATTATTTTCATTTCCTTCTTGTAGAGAAACCCAGATGTACATAGCTGTGATGAAAGGCTTAAGTGGTTGTGTGATTATTCTATAAATAAGCCATCTCAATCTACTTTTTGTGCTGAGGAAAGCTTTTTTGCCTATTGTTGGAGGTTTTGGTGGATAATTGAATCTTTCTAAGTTAAGAGTAGATAGATAAGCCAAGTAGAATAAGATAAAAAATATATAAAGTTATTTCTGTTCATGCTAAATTTGAAAACAGATCTTGATGTTATACCCAGATTTTCTGAAGGACCAGGGCAGCCACTCCCAGCAGCTGTGAGTGTGTAATATGTAGCATGCCAGAGATGTCTCAGTTATCTTAAGTCTTATCAGATGATGGAGCTAACTGGCTTTGGAAGTTACAAGTCCAGCATCCATTCCCTCACCAAGCCTCCATAGACCATCATCCCTGTTGTCTCAAGAGCAAGCAACAGCAGCAGCTCCATGTGCTGACGCCTTCCTGTGTGCACCAGGTGCACTTAACCTACAGATACACCCTTATTTGCAATTCCCCATTCACCATCCTCTCCTTCCATCGTGAGTTTTCAGGAGGAGCACTCTTTCACTAATTACGTACACTCAGGTGCCTGGCCTTGGGCTCTTCTGGACAACCTAATGAAGACACTTGGCTCAGATGTAATGCTACAATAAGACTTCTAACTTTCCACACACATACATCCTGAAGTTAACTATACCACTACCACCCCCAATCTCAGGTATGTGGATACCAGCAAGAATATACTATTTTCTGTGGAGACAAGCAGGAGAGAGATCCAAGATGGTGCCCTTAGCTTTTCCCCTCCCTGGAGAGCAAAGTGAGTATTTTTTTTCTAATCATTTGTTCCTCAGAGCAGAAGAGTTAAAGAAGCCCAGGCTAGACAGCAGGGCCTACACCAGCATAGGCATAGCTAATGATTGCAGATAGCACAGATGCAGCTGCTCTGAACCTCCCTTCATGGTTCCTCTGACTCAGCCCACATGTAGAGCAGTAATGAAGCCTTCTTCACATCTAGGCACATATTACTGGTGGAAAGGCTTCATCCCCACCATCCGTACTGAAGGCAGCAAAGCAACAAGAAGCGAACAATTGTCTAAACTAAAGGTTCAAATCCTAGTTTGATATACGTTACCAACATGAATGAAACAAACTATTTCACCCTTCTTTATCTTTACCTCCTCATCTTTAATGCAGGAATAAGAAAAGTCCATTTCTCATATGGTAATGATGGTTATACGAATTGGTTTCTGTAAGGTCCCTGAAGTAATTCCTGGCACAATAAAATCCCAATATATAGGCGACACCAGTGTGCGTAATCAGTATGCATGGTAGACTACAGAGCATAAGCACTACAGTCCATTTAGAGGACCATATCAGGGAAGATGGCAACCCTCTAATGGTGCAGGTGAAAGTGACCCATGAGGAAAGAGCTTGTCTAGAGAAGTGGCGCTATTGTAAGCTTTGTCTAATGAGAAAATGCAGATCCCAAATCACAGAGGATGAACTTCCATTACCAAGCAAAACAAAGCACCTAAACAGTATGCTCCAGAAAGCATAATCAGTGTCTAATGATTACTTAAGAAAGTTGTGATCCCCCGAATACCCAAAGCAACCCTGAGTGAAAAGAGCAATAAGGGGGGAATCTCTATACCAGATTTCAAACTATACTACAGGGCTATAGTCATAAAAACAGCCTCGTACTGGCACAAAAACAGACTGTTTTGAACCAATGGAACAAAACTGAAGATCCAAACTTGAGCACATACAATTTCAGCCATCTCATATTTGACAAGGGGGCCAAGAAGCCACAATGGAGAAAAGACAGCATCTTCAGCAAGTGGTGTTGGCAAAACTGGATCACCACTTGTAGAAGAATGAAATTAAACCCCTACCTCTCGCCCTGTACAAAAGTCAACTCCAGATGGATTAAAGACCTCAACGTGAAACCCCAAACTCTGAAGGTGATAGAAGAAAAAGTTGGCAGCAGACTACAAGACATAGGCGTAGGAAAAGACTTCCTAAATCAGACAGCAGCTGCACAAGAATTAAGGTCGACAGTTGACAAATGGGACCTCATTAAACTCAAAAGCTTCTGTACATCAAAAGAAACAATCAAGGAAGTGAAGAGAAAACCCATAGAGTGGGAGGAAACCTTCACCACAGATACATCTGACAAAGCATTGATTTCCAGAATATATAAACTACTCAAAAAAACAAAGAAGAAAACAAATGACCCATTCAAAAGATGAAGCAAAGAACAGAGACTTCACAAGTGAAGAATTAGAGATGGCTGAGAAACATCTTAAAAAGTGTTAGTCACTAATAATTAAGGAAATGCAAATTAAAACCACTTTAAGATATCATCTCAATCTGATAAGACTGGCTAGGATCAAGAAAACAAATGATACATGTGCTGGAGAGGCTGTGGGGAAAGGGGAGCACTCATCCACTGCTGGTGGGAATGTAAACTTGTACACCCACTATGGAAAGCAGTGTGGAGAAACCTTGGAAGATTCAAACTGAGCTTGCCACCTGACCCAGTCATACCACTCCTGGGTATATACCCACAAGACTCATCTTACCTCAGAGATATATGCACAGTCATGTTTATTGCAGCTCTCTTCACAAGAGCAAAGAGCTAGAACCAACCCAAGTGCTCCTCAAGCAACGAGTGGATAGAGAAAATGTGGTACATCTACACAATGGAGTTCTATGCAGGGATAAAGAAAGACGACATCATGAACTTTACAGGTAAATGAATGGAGTTAGAAGATATCATGTTAAGTAAAGTAACACAGTCCCAGAAAAACAAATGACAAATTGTATCCCTCATCTGTGGATGCTAGCACCAATTACCTAGTTGTAAGGCAAACTGAGCAATGTTACTGTGATCTGAAAACAACTGTGCTCTTATATGGTGATTCTCTTAAAAATAAATAAATAAATAATTTTTGAAAATTGATATGAGGTCACAGTAGGGATGAGGTCAGTGTAGCAACCAGGTCACAGTCAGCATGATGTCAGAGTAAGGATGATGTCACATTAGGAATGAGGTCATAGTAGATATGAGGTTATAGTATACATGAGGTCATATTTAGGTTGAGGTCACACTAGCGATGAGTTGCCATTATGGAGGAAGTCAAAATAGATATGAGAGCTGGGCGTGGTGGCATATGCTTTTAGTCCTAGCACTTGGGAGGCAGAGGCAGGTGGATCTTTGTGAGTTCAAGGCCAGCCTGTTCTACAGAGCGAGTTCCAGGACAGCTGGTGCTACATGTAGACCCTGTCTCGAAAAAACCAAAAAAAAAAAAAAATAGATATGAGGACACAGTATGGATAAAGTCAGTGTAGCAATCAGGTCACAGTCAGCATCATGATGTCATAGTAAGGATGATGTCACATTAGGAATGAGGTCATACTAGATATGAGGTTACAGTAGACATGAGTTCATATTTAGATTGAGGTCTCACTAGTGATGAGTTGCCATTGTAGAGGAAGTAAAAATAAATATGAGGACACAGTAGGGATGAGGTCACTATAGGTATGAGTTCTTTGTAGGCATGAGGTTACCCTAAAGATGATATCATCTTAAAGGTGATGCCACAGTAGAAATGAGGTCATAATCAATATTGCATCAGAGTAGGGATGAGAAAAAAAAAAGTTGTGATCATCTCAACTCTGCAATAACATATCTAGCAAGGGCCCCACCTAATATTAGCTCAAGAGACTGTTGTAGGGAGTAATGGTGTCTAAGAACTTGTGGTATTTAAATATTGTCTGAGGTGGGGAAAGTGGCGTTTGATGGATATAAGTACTCTATTAATAAATTATACTCAAAGACAAAGTAGAAAGAATTTAGAAGATTGTGATGCCAACTGCACGATGCATTACTCACAGGGATAGTAGTCCTGAAAGTAAGACCTCAAACTCACAGCACCTGGGAAACTCAAATGCAAATATTCTTGTCTTGTCCCTACCCTGTAAGATCAGAAGCTCTGGAACCAGGACTTTGCATGCTGTGCTTTATAAGCTTTACAGGTCGTTCTAGTACATACTGAAATTGGGGGTGTATCTGTGCTCTGGTCCTCTGCTCAGAAGCAACTTTAGAATACTGAATTTTATGTGACAGGTGCCCAACAAGAGAGATGTATGACATGGCCACATATCAGACCAATCTGCCTGTTAGAAAAACTCTCTCCCTTTCCATATGCAATTGGCTTTCTGCTGCACCCTGATTTCTTGAAAGTTTTGTTATTAAGGGATAAATTCCAAGGGCTTGACAACCCAGAATGGATCAGCATGCTTCCTTCTCATCCTATTAAGCTTCTTAATAGTGTAGTCTTCATTGAGCCTCTCAACCCTTCCAACATCACTAATCGGCGGATATAGAGGAAAAGATCTGCCCCTCACCACTACTGCCATCAAAACTAACTGCATCTCCTTGACCTGTTTCTAAATTGGTACTGAATGATTTTTTTAACATCCAGTTTGATGGAAAACAGGCCTATGACCAACACTGAAACTACATTTAAATTGAACACAAATGACTATATATATATATATATATATATATATATATATATATATACACTTCTCTTCCCATAGAAACTAAATGTGTATGTGTGTGTATATGTCTGTGTCTGTGTGTCTGTTTCCAAACCATCAAAACCAAGGATAGTGATATCTTTCCTAATATACTAAATAAAGGATCAGCAAATAATCCCAAGATCATCACAGCTAGCAAATAAATGATTAACTCTCATAACATCCTTGTATGTTTTCACTAAGGACAAGGAAGTGGAAGAGAATGATGAAGAGGTGGAGAAAGCACTATGTTCACTGAATTTGTTCTATCACGTTGATTTGCTTCCCTTTGAACTGTGTTTTAATCAAAGCAGGTTGATTTCCCCTTGGTGAAAATGTTTCATTTCAAGCCACTGGAGTTTTATAGGTTTTCTACCACATTTTATTGGAGTCTTATAAATCTTATGAAATCCTGGAATGTCTAGACCATAAAATCCTGTCATTTGAACGTGCTTTCTATGGAGATATTTCTTCCCTTTGCAGACCCACGAGCTTGCACAGATTTGTGGATGGGGAAAAACTTTTAAGATATTCCCACTCTTCCTGAGTTAAAAAGATCACCTTTTCAGCTGACTGGAATTTTGCTTGTCACGGATAGACCCTTTATAGAACTATCAAAAAGACAGGAGCCGTTCCTGCAAATAAGAATTTTTACATCCCATCACATTCTCCTGTGTCTCTTGCTTTCGGTCTTTTTAAAGGCCCATGAGGCAAATGCTTCTATGTGAGTTTGAAAGGCAGTTATGGACTATTGTCTTGAATGGAGACTCATCTTCATCAGTACAGGGAAGTGTACCAGTAGCTAAGAACCAAATTCCGGGGCTGGAGACATGGCTTAGTGGTTAAGAGCACTGACTGCTGTTGCAGAGGACCCGGGTTCAATTCCCAGCACCTACATGGCAGCTAAGAACCGTCTTTAACTCCAGTTCCAGGGAATCCGACGCCCTCTTCTGACGTCTGTAGCATTGCACAACACAGGTGCACGAACCTACATACAGACAGTACACGCGTACACATACAAAAATAAAAAAGAAACAAATTCCAAGATTGCTCAAGAGACCCTCCCCAATTCAAGCACATGCTACAATAAGGAAAACGTGGTACACTGCCTTAACAAAACAGAACAAAGCTCCCAAGCACTGTGAAATGAATCAGTCCTTTCTTCTCACAAAGTTTATCAATTCAGCCTCAGGGTAAACAGAAACAAATTGGCACATAATTTTCCATTTATTTGTCTAAAACATTGGCTGCCAGTCATCCATGAGAGTTCCTATGTTGTCATTTCTAAACTTATTTGCCTCAAACAGCTCAGTTACCAATGTAAACTGTATCCTTGCATGGGCGAGCATGGATGGAGAAATCCAAAATATGCCTTTCATTTTAATTTTATGAATTTTATGCAAAACCACTTTCCTACCCTAAAATGAAGGGAAAACCACTGTGCACACCTTCAGGTTGTTGATGTCTGGGTCTAAGGAAGGCTTTGATATCAAGAATTCATTCCTTTTCTGGAAAAGCAGAGGAAATTCTGGCACTGAACACCAAGCAGGTGTCTAGAATGTCTAGCTGAAAGCATCTAAAGGAGTCACTTTAGTCTCTTAACAACCTTACATGGTGGGATACTTATGAGTCTCTGCCTTGAAAGTAGGTGTGAAACCTTGGAAAAAAAAAAAAAACAGGGTAACTGAGCTTCCTCTGAGCCCCAGAAGAAGTAATTGGAGCTTCTCTTCAGTTTCTCTAATATTTACCATGCTCTGTGTGATGCCATTCACAATTTCTCTGAGCTTAGTTTATTGATTTGAAATAAAATGTCGTTAACACTTTTAAATAATTTAGTCACCTAATTGAATTACTCAGAAGAAGTCCTCTTTGATCCCAGGAAAGCAAAGACTAAAAGCTTTGGGGTAGCATTGGAACAAAGACTAACACAAGGAACTGGTCTCAGAGTAACACAGGGGTGTTAATCTCACACCCTTATAAGTTGATCCCAAAACATGAAGTAATGTGAATGTGAGTATGAATTTCTCATATTGTTCTGTTTTTATTTGAGATGGGATCTCCCTGTAGCCCTACAGGGGAACTGGACTGGATCTCACTGTGTAGACCAAGCCGGGGTCCAGCTTACAGTGATCATCCTGCCTGCCCCTACCCCAGTGCTGGGATCGAAGGTGCATACTGCCTTACCGAGTCACATCTTAATAGTAAATGTCACGTTTACAGCATGTGACATCTCATTTGATGTATTATTTCAGTTCCTCACAATCACCCACTGTTGGGTTATATTTAATGAAGAAAACAACCCCCCAAAGTTACAAGATCACAGAAAGTCACAGGCTACAATTTCTCTGCTATTTTGATCCATCCAAACAAAAGAAAGAAGGAGAAGAAATTAAGAACTTCTTATATTCAAACTGAAGAGACAGTGCAGTGACTCCTAAAGAAAATAGCTGTCATTATTACCACCATATACAATATGTGAGCCCAGAATGCATGCTCAGTTTCATTAAAAAAGAAATCTCAGAAAATGAGCCATTTTAGTTTCACAGTCCTCCAGTGAACTCACTTATTTTTACCTAGATGTAAACACAGTCTGACTCTCGGAAGAAGCACCATGGTATCTTGGGAAAAAAAAATTCTGAAGTTAAGGAGATGTTGTTTGACATGGCAGCCCAGCTGGCCAAAAGAAAATAGTGATATTATATAGGAGCTGGAGAGATGGCTTAGCACTGAAGAGCACTGGCTGCTCTTGCAAAGGATCTGTGTTCAGTTCCCAGCACCCACATGGTGGCTAACAACCATCTGTAACTCCAGTTCCAGGGAATCCGACACCTTCTTCTGACCTCCACTAACATTGCACAACACAGGTTCACTTACATACATGCAAGCAATACACTTATACACATAAAATTTAAAAATAACAAAATAAAATTTTTTTAAAGAAAATAGTGGTATTATAGATAAAATCTAAACTTTCTTTATAAGTGTAAGTGAATATTTTATAACTAATTAGACATATATAGTATAATCCTTTCAACACATATTTATCTGTCATCAAAGTATATAAAAAGTAAATTACATTAAACTCAAATAAAAGGAAGTAGAAAACAAATCCAAAAAAGGTCTAAATTATACAGAACTTTTAAAAGCATATCTTGTGTTAAGTACTACTTCAAGCCTAGAAGCCAGAAAAGACTCACTGTCACTCGATTTTTTGCAAAAATCAGTATTATTGGGATCTACAGTACCTATGAAAAATATTTATGGCCCCCAAACACATCAAGTAACTCTAAAATGGAAATTTGGAGAGAGAGGAAAGGCAGCATTTTGGAGTGAGAGAGAAAGCAGATCATATAAGGTTATGAAACACACAGGAAGCAAGCTGCCACGGCTGCCTCTCACTGCACAATTAGCCTTTGGGAACATGTGACCTGTGGTGATTACACACCCAGGGTATGATGTGCTCCATGGGGGACTTCAGACAGGAACACTGAGACCACTTGAATCAGCATACCTAAGGGGTAGAGGGGAGCCAGGGTTCAGCAATAGGAAAGAAGGGCTGGGCTGGGCTGGACAGGGGAGAATTGAAAAAGAATGCTGAGTTTCAGTGTGTTGCTGATATCCTTTTTTAAACAGTTTGGCAAGGCTCTCCAATAAATACACACTGCAAAATACAGCAGGACGACAGGAGTGTATTTTTAGCTCAGGCTAAAGAAGACGGAACTCTGTATCAGACTTTTGTTTCTAGTTCTTTGATCTTTACAGTGCAGAAAAAAAAAATTCACTTGCTAGGTTTTCCGAGCTTGTTGAAGAAAATGCTTAGAAATACCCAGTTGAATGAGCATCGCAAGGATAGAAGGACCCGCATTTGCTTTATCTGTAAAAGAAAATAATTTTAACAATTATCCAATTTTCTTGAGCACATACTCTATGCTTGGCAATAACAACCTCTGTCATCTCACTTTATCTTCTTAGTAATGACTCAGCCCCTCTTGCAGAGGACCCAAATTCAGTTCCCAGCATCCACACTGGGCAGCTCACAACCACCGTAACTCCAGCTCTCTCGGATCCAACTCCTGACTGCTGAGGGAACCCACACTCACTTATACATGTGCACATGGCACGTGCACGCGCGCACACACACAACACACACACAAAACAAAACCTTTAAAAGTAAATGTATGAAATAATGAAATAAGTAAGAATCAAATTTTTTAAGTTCAATTACATGAGACAAGAGAAAGAGAGAGAAAGAGAAGCCATCTTAATGAATTTCAGAAGTATCTTTATTAATACAGCTTCTGCCGGGCATGGTGGATCTTTGTGAGTTCAAGGCCAGCCTGGTCTACAGAGTGAGTTCCAGGACAGCTGGGGCTACAGGGAGACCCTATTTCAAAAAGACAAAAAAAAAAAAATTAATACAGCTTCTTTCTATTTCATAAGAACATCCCAAAAAAAAAAAAATGCTAGAAAAGGCTGGCTTCTTTCACTTCATGGAAACTGTCATTTAAATTGCTCTCCCACTCCCACCTCCTGCTTCCTGCCTTCCATGAAGTGAACCTCCTTTGGCATAAGTGAACACTGCTGTGCCAGGCCTCAATGATGCCAAACTTGAACTAGCTTAGGCATTTGATGGCATCACAGATTTCTCACCCCTTGAGACATATGGTATACTGCATTTCCATAAAATAAGATGGGAAAATCCTGCCTCCTGACAAGCTGGCATCCTGAGCACCGACTGTCAGCACACGCAGCGTCTTTTTAAATGAGTTTTATGTTAAACAGAGCTTACAAAATGGGAAGCTACCAGGACTTTACCAGTTTGCCTCTGAATTTGAAAATGAGGCTTTCAAACCAGATAAGACACTACCTGTTCTCCCCCACGTGATTTGTTCAGTCGTTGGTTTCTGGAGGGGCATCAGCGAACACCCAGGTTGCTGGCTGTCTACTGCCCCAGTTAGAGCCCAATAATGGAGCCTCTTATTTCCTCCAAAGCATAATTCAGAAAGTAGAGAAGAGTCTTCCAAATTCAACACCAAAAAAATTCATAATGGAGATGAAAGCTTGCATATTTCAGGAATGCTATTACTGGAAGAATTCAGATTGAAGGAAAAGTGTTCACACATTTAGAAAATATTTACTGGGCATCTCTTATATCTCAGGCTCTGTTCCAGGTTCTAGGAATACAGTGATAAGACAGATGATACATCATACTGATTCCAAGCAATCCTGTACCAAAGACTTTTCCGTTAGCATGCTGGCTTGTGAGCCTGATAGAATCAAGAGGCAAGTGACCACAGGGTAAATGATGGGCTTTGGCATCACAATAGCTAGGGCTCTGCTCTGGCATCCTTATGCTACATTCTTGGTCCAGTTGCTAAACTTCCCTGAGCCACAGCTTTCTATCTTGTAGGAGTGGTTCCTGGTAAGACTCTTGTGAGAATGAGCTGCTTCCAACTACTGAAAGGGTCTGGAGCTCACACACCACTCAGCCAATAGCCATTATTCAGTTCCCCCTTCCACACCTGCATATCCTCAGTGAACAAAGGAAATGTATAAAGACAAGCCGCAGGCATAGATCTAGCAACACTAGACCCCAGCTCAGTTTATCGAAATGAGGCTCTTCCTAGCCTGGGTGGGTCTTTTGAGTTTGAGTTCACATTTACCGAGAACACAAAAGAAGCACAACACATGTGTCTCCTTGTTTCAGATTTGAATTATTCTAACTGACTTTTTTAAGAAGCATAAATTATAGAAAGAAATAACAAAACAGGTATCTCTAACTATATAAATCTCTCTCTCTCTCTCTCTCTCTCTCTCTCTCTCTCTCTCACACACACACACACACATACACACACACACACACACTGCCATAATCTTGTACCCAGAGTCACATAAAAGCCTGGATATCACTTGCTTCTTGCAATCCTTTCTTAGTTTTGAAAATAAATCTCAAAACGCTCTGCCTCCATTAGGCTCAGCAAAGGTAGCAGCAAAGACATAAAAGTACAAACACTAGAAAGAAAAAAGAAGCAAAACTAACAGCCGTGGCCAGCTGCCAGCTCTTGGCCAGTGTTCACGTGTTCGGTTGCATCAGAGACTGGGGCTTGGAGCTGGCTGAACCTCTGCAGCTGCCCAGTACAAGTGGAGACCACCCAGGCTGAGGTGGACCGGCATGAGGAGTAAATTGTGAACAGTGGAGAATGCAAGAGCTCTCAGTTCCAAGTCAGCCTCTCTGTCCCTAGACTCAGCCTGGACTCTCAAAAAGTCCTGAGCAAAAAAAAAAGAAAACGAAAAGAAAGAAACCTGGTATAAGCTAGCAGGCCCTGCTATTAAATTGCTATCCCGGGCCAGCAGTAGAATCCCAGAATGGAAAAACAAGTTTCCAGTGGGAAATCACCATCTCAAGCTTCATGCATCTCGTTTGGAACCGGCACTTGCTCTCAATCAGCATCATTAACATCTTACCTGTGGGTGGAACTGTTTCACACCTCTCTCTTCATTCCAACACCTAATACTTCCTGAACGCCTTACACAAACACATAGGAACGGATGGTTCTGAAGACAGACTGTTCCATCCAGGGCTTTCTACAAGCCCCTCCAGGCTGCCCCTGGCAAATCTGGTTTGTCTCATTTGAAGGTCAGAGGACAAGCCCACATCTTTCAAGCCTTACTCAGACATAAATCATGGCAACTTGTCATAATCACAATAAGATACAGTAGCTGACAAAGTAGACAAAATAGCTGAAATAAACAGTCGTACCCGGGATTCACTCCATAGCACAGCATAAACTGGACACCCTGGTACTCAGGAAGTAGAGGCAGGGAATCAGAAGTTCAAAGTAGAAGCTGGAGAGATGGCCCAAAAGTTAAGAGCACCAACTGCTCCTGCAGATGACCTGATTTGATTGCCAGCACCCACATGGTAGCTACAAAAACATTCATAACTCCAGTTCCAGGAGATTCAACACCCTCTTCTATCCTTCACAGGCATTGCGTGACATGGGTGCACTTACATACATGTAAGCAATACACTCACACACATAAAATAAAAATTAAATTGAAAAAAAGGAAAGAAATTCAAAGTCATCCTCAGCTACTGAGACATGAGGCACTGTCTCAAAGGAAAAGAAAAGCTAACAAAAATAAGTAAGTAAACCTTTCTTCCTCTAAAAAGAAAAAGTTGGAGCAGGCACAGGGAGCTCAGTTGGTACCTTTTGTTTTGTCTTTTTGAGACAAACAAAAAATCCTTTTAACAGGATCTGATTGAAACACAGGTCATGGTTGTCTAGCAAACACACCTACCTCCTAGCTCTCAAAATACATGCTCAGGAGGGAGGTTGAACTAAAACAAAAACCTAAAAATCTCTTCTCCTCCTGGAGACACTAGCTGAATGAGTCTGAGCTCTGACCTTTCATATTTTTGCTTAATTTTATTCTCCCAGTTATATCAATGTCCAGGCAAGATTGAAGACCCCATAGAAGATTGCTTACATCATAAAAGCCCCTTCTCTTATATCATAAAAGCCCTTAACCAGATATCTAGCTACCTATCATTCAACAGGATAGCCTGGCTGCATATGTCAGAACAAGACACACGAAGAATTTACTTTGCCACATGATCAATGTAGATTTCCCTCCTGGAGTAGACTGGAAGCTTCTGGAAGGTTTGTCTCTAGCTCCTAGGAGAGAGCTCCAAACGGACCAAATGGAATAGATGCACTTATTCCCTCACTGGAGAGACACCCAGCAACACCTCACTGACTGTGCATGTCTATGCCCAGACTCCATCCCCACAGAACATTTGCTACCGTCTTCTAAAGCATCTAGTCTCAAATGTTAGTGCACATAAGACTCCTATTAAATACAGAGCTCCTAAACTCAACCTTTAGTTGAGTTCAGCCATAACTGAATGAGAATTCTTAGAGTGCCTATTGAAACAATGAGGCAAACAGCACAAGGGCAAATCCATATACCTAAAATGAAAGTCCTCCAGCCACCAGCTAAGGGCTGTTACCAGGGCTCCTTTCTTGGAGTTAAGGAGTTAGCTCAGTCAGTAAATGAGGGCCTGAGTTTGATCCCTGGAACCCAAGTTAAAAAAAAAAAAAAAAAAGGAGTAGGCACGGTATAGTGGGCCAAGCCTTTAAACTTAGTACCCAGGAGGCAGAGACAGCAGGATCTCTGTGAATTTGGGGCCAACCTGGTTTACATAGCAAGTTCCAGGAAAGCCAGAGCTACATAAGCAGACCCTGTCTTAAAAACAAGGATCCAGGTCTGAGAGGGAACATGCATATAGTCCCAGGGCTGGGCAGGTGGAAACGGGCAGATGCCTGGGGCTTGCTGAACAGCTAGCCTAGCCTAATGGGCAAATCTCAGGTCCTTAAATCAAAAAACAATGTGGGAGCTGGGTATGGTCATGCAAGCCTTTAATCCCAAGAGGCAGAGACTGGAAGGTCTTCCTGAGACTGAGGCTGCCTGGTCTACATAATGAGTTCCAGGCTACCTGGGGCTGCAGGGAGACCCTATCTCAAAGAAAGACCCCCAAACAATGTGGGGCTGGCAAGATGGCCCACTGGGTAAAGGTGCTTATCACACAAGCTTAACAACCTGATTTCGATCCCTGGAGCCCACAGAAAGATAAAGGAAAGAACTGACTTCACAAAGTTGCCCTCTGACCTCCATAACTTCATTATGGCCACACATACACAACGAAAATCAATTCAAAAAATATTTACAAAACCAAGGTGGACAGCAACCAAGGGTCAGCACCTGAGGTTGACCTCTGGCCTCCAAATGCACAGACACGCCCATGCACCACATGAACATATACTTACATATGCCTCTGTGTGGTGTGCGCGCGCGCACGTGTGTGTGTGCACACACACACACACGACAAAGGGACTCCTGTCTTCTGACTGTTCTCTTAAGGCCTAAAATCCTTGCTAGGCTGACAATACTAAGCTCTATAGTTTGCTATAATTCAATGCTCAAAAACAGCAGCTCTCACAGACTGCCCATCAGCCATGCAGCTTGAGGTAGGCCCAGGGTTCTAGCTCTGTGTAGAGTCCTCTGCAGCCAGAGACAATTTCTAGCTGAGTACTGTACTTCCTGCCCAGTAAAAGATTGAGAGTGAGTTCCCTTGCAGTATATGTTACACGTCTTACACTGAAATGGCATTCCTTGCTACCTTAGCTTTCCTCTGCAGGAACCAAGGTTTTATTTCTGAACCCAACAAATCATGTCATCTTACATCCTCAGAAGACAACAATAGATACATCATGGCATAAAATTCCAACATGACTTGAAACCTCTGCATCGGAGCTCCTCCCCTAAGCTGGTCTGGATAAGGTTTCTCTTCTCTGAGCCCCAGGATTGGGATTTAATGTTTCCACTATATAGATCCCAAATTCTGATGCAGCCATGTTTGCTGTGTGACCTCAAGCAAGTTACTTAACCTTTCTAAATCTATCTCTTCATCTCTATCCTAGGGAAATTGTGAGGATTCAATATAGATTACTGAGTGCAGACCAGACACGTACTGATGATTAACATTATCACTTATAGAAAGAGCTTTTCCAAAACCCAGAGGGAAGTAACCACAATCACCCCCCAAAAAATAATTAGGCTAGATAGCTGCTCTATTATTAGTCAGGGTCTTCTAAAGAACTGATAGAATGAGTGTGGGTGGGGGGAATTTATTAGATTGGCTTATAGGACAGGGTCCAAGTATTCTAATAACAACTGTGCCACACTGGAGGGGATGAGAATCCAGTAGTTGCTCCATCCATGAGGCTGGATGTCTCAGCAGTCCGAGCCTGGTGGATGAATGTCTGAAGGATTCCTGGAGAACCCCTGCTCTTCAGTCTACACCGGAACCTGAATAAGTTGGTTTTCATATTGGTAAACGAAATCTACAATAAGATAAACTACTCAGAGAGAGCGAAGGCAAGCTAGCAAAAAGCAAGTTTCCATCTTCCATGTCCTTTTAACCTAACCTTCCACCAAAAAGTGCTGCCCACATATAGGGTGGGTTTTCCAGTTTAAAGCAATCTAATCAAGAATATCCCTTACAAGAGCACCTAACAGTATGGTTTTAATTTAGTCAAATTCACAACCAAGATTAGCCGTCACAGCTGCTATAACAAACAAGCCTCCAAATCTGAACAGCTTAACACCTTAAACGCTGATTTCTCCCATAGAAGCCCAAAGCTGCTATTCAGTGTGATTTAGGGACCAGCTCTCTCCATCTGGGGAGTCCTCTATCTTAAAAACCCCAACCCAGAGATGAGTTGCACCCCTCCTGGTCTTATTCTACTGGTGGCAGATGTCATCTGACTAAATGACACCTATAAAGGAAACTGAAAGGCACAGGGCAGGCTGGGCACCTTTCCCTAGGAGACAATCTAGCTATGTGAAAAAGAATAGATTTCGAGGGGCTGTCACCCATCTCAACCCAAAGCTCCTGTCTAAGCCACACAAGAGATTTCTTTTTTATGAAAGCCCTGAAACCTAACTGAGCAAGAACATTAGGGATCATTGACTGGAACATGCCACAGAATGCTGATATGACTCAAACACCAGCATGGTGTTAAGAAACCTTCCCTTATAGAACCCCAGCCAAGCCGTCAGCAGCACTGCATGCAGTCCAGAATAGGTTTGTGCATGTATGTTTGGACTTCTACCCACTTGCGTGTAACTTTGTGTCCCTCTTCTCCCCCATCCAATACCCACCTCTCTTGAATGTTCTTGAAACACGATGATTTTTCAGGCTCTACACAAGCCTGCCTTCTCTACACTGAGGGTGAGAGGTATCATGGTCCCAAAGATGTCTGATTCCCTGTTAAAGAAACACAGCACTCCACACACAGGACAGACTCTCTTACTTGGTGTCTAAATTAATTAGACAGCCAGCCATATTACCCTCACCTTTTTTTTTCTTCCTGGTCCCCAGATCTTAATTTCTCTACTCACAAAACCAATGGATACCTTTAGCCCCAATTTACCCATTCCTATTGTCATTTAAATTCCTGCCAGACACTTTCTGGCCCATCACCAAAGGAGCATTCTTGCAAGGGCTGTTCAGAAAGTAAATTTACAAGGTGTTTTTATGTAACTGGTTTTAAGAGATGGCAAGTAATCCCTGTAAATATTTGAACAGCGGTAGATGGCTCCTTCCCCTCACACACCAGCACGCTCACACATTAGTTACACCACAAGGCCAGCTTTCTTATGCCAGCTGAGTAAAAATTTCGGGGTGGAGACTTCAGTTATAAATTGCTTTCTTATCATATCAGTACATGCAAACTTTATGGAAGCTCAGGCTTATTAGGAATCATGCTGCCAAGAAACAGAATGGATTTTACTCGAGACCAGAGTGTCTCTCCTTTCACTCTTTGCTGAGTGACTTATCCCTACAGTGTTCTGAGTCTTAGGATCAGATCATGTTATTTTGCATCTCAGTGCTGCTCCACTTCCTCCCCAGAACCAGGCATGTCATTCTGATACACTCTAGACCCTAGGATGGAACCTGCTATTGTAAACTTGCTGAATGATCCTGCTGTCAAAGTGTCTTCTAAATATTGATGTTTATACCCACAGACCTGGGCTGCTCTCAACCTCAATCAGAGAAGCTTCTTTATGCAGTGGGCAGCAGTCAACAGTGAGATGCATAACTGATCCAAGTGCTAAGAATAAGACTGAATACTCGGCCCTAAACAAGATACCTGTATCAACCCCACTACCACCAAGGCTTAGGGAGCATTGCAAGAGAAGATGGTAAAATATAAGAGTCAAAGGATAGGAAGACATCCTCCAAAATCCTGCGTTTTGGACCTAACACAGCTTGTGCACTCCTGAGTTCACAACAGCTCTGGTGACCTGCACCAGACCTGCCTAAGATCAGGCCAGTCAAAATTCTGGGATACGTGGGCAGACGATCTCCAGGCCCACCCTTACTCCGGAGCTATTGGCAATGCATAGTTGCTGGGGGACGGGGAATATTCTCCTTCAAGACTGTGGCGACTATAGGCTTCCCATGTTCCAGCAGATGGGCCCACATCCATGTACACATGGGAAGCTCTGACTGGCTTTAGTGAGTAATAATTAAAAAAGAAACTGTGAGAGATACCTGCTGAAGGAGATCTGAGGGACTGAAGAGGAGAAGTGGAGGTAAATATGATCCCATTTCATTGTACACATGTGTGAAATTCTCAAGAATAAAGAAAAATGTTTAAAATGGTTTTGCTATAAATTTGAACAAGTTTGACCATGATATTTTGTAACAGAAACCACTTTTTCTCATTTAAAAAAGAAAACATGCTATAAAAGAACATTTTATAACATAAAAAATTCAAGATATGTTAATAGAGGAAGAAAAGCAGATTTCTAATGTAGAAACACAACATAAATCCATATCTAGAAACAGAACATATGGTATACCTAAATGCCATGGAGCACGTGTGTAGAGGGCATGGAACCTTGCACAGGGCAGTTCTGGGGTGGGGCACTCTCTCTGGGTGCCATGTTTTCTGGAGGATTTTTTTTCCTTTTTCTTAACTATACTTTTTTTTACACTTTCTGTGATGGAGTTAGAGTTTTAATAAAATTATGTATTTCTCATCAAATGTCATAAAAATGGAAGCCTGTCTAATATAGTTTTTTCTGTTCAGGATCTGCAGTGTTGGCTCTATATTTTTGGTGCTTTAATGGTGTCCCTGAAAACATATAAGTTAATATCCCAAGCCTCCATGTGAACTTATTTGGACAAGAACCTTATGGAGGTTAAGTTAACTCATAGGGAGACATCTGACCACCTGATACCGGTGTCCTTACAGGAAGAAAAATCAGAGTTCACTCCTGTGCCGCTGCCCCCCCCCCCACCCCGTGAGAACACAGTGAGAGGCAGCTGTATTCTCTTCAGAGAACTGGCCAACACCTTGTCCTTGGATTTTTTAGCCTCCAGAACAGTGAAGAAAAATTAATTTCCATTGGTAACTTGCTGTGGTGTTTTCTTAATGAGCCCCAGATGACTAATGTAATCACCAAGAAACCAGCTGCTGCCCTCACAGTTGGCTTTTTTAACAGTCTCCCAGTTAATCACCAAATCTCTCCATTGCCCTCAAAAGGGAGAGGAAAAAAAACATGCACTTGTGCTGAATCCCTAATATTCCAGAGTAACTTTCTGTTCTAGGCTGATAACTCTGATGACTGCTCACACCATCAAGAATGTAGCAGAAGTTTAGCAATTAACGTGGGTACATTTATAAAAGACACATTTGTGTTGGGGAGGCGGGGAGACTTTGGGTGAATAATAGATGTGGAGGCAAGGTCCAAGAGACAGCAGGAGCCAGATGTGGTGGTATCAGCCTGTAACCCAGCTCTGGGGAGGGGCAGGGGGCGGGGGCTGAGGCAAAGGAATAAGTTCAAGGCCAGCCTGGACTACAAATAGAGAACCTGTCTCGAAAACCAACCAACCGGGCTGAGGAGATGGCTCAGCGGTTAAGAGCGCCAACTGCTCTTGCAGAGGACCCGGGTTCGATTCTCAGCACCCACAAGGCAGCTAAGAACCATCTTTAACTCCAGTTCCAGGAGAATCCGACGCCCTCTTCTGACCTCCATGGTATTACACAACATGGGTGCACCAACTTACATGCAGAGAGTACACTCATACACATAAAATAATAAAATAAAATTAAAAAAACAAAGAAAACCAACCAACGAAAGTGGGGGCAAGTAAACTTAAAGAGGTACAGGGGTGATCTGATGGCTTACATGTTAATTTATTAAAACCCAAAAATGTTTCACTGTGAAGCCCAGACTATAAATTCAAATTAAATCAAGCCTAACAGCTAAAGGCAAGAGTGCACGGGGGGAGAGGGGGGATGCTCCATAACAATCTCCCACTGGCTTCAAAGGCAAGGTTGGGTCATAGAACAGGGAGGCAAAGAGGTCACAGAAGGGGCCCCAAGCTTTGCACTGGGTCCACTCAGCAGAACAAAATGAAATTTCCAAAACCCAGCAGGTGGTTGACCACACCCTCTGGGGCTCTGGGACACCACAGGACAGCGGGGACCAGCAAGGCTCAGATCTTCTCTTTATCAGGAGTCTCTGGGTTCACATGCTGCTTCTGAGCACACAAGGTGTCTGGCCACACACAGGGCAACAAAGCTTGCTCCGAGCTCACTTCCCTCCCTCTTGGTTCAAGAACATATTTCAAAGTGCCACTTTATTAACAGGTAAACAAGAACACCTCTCTGACAGGGTTGAGAGAACTTGGGGTAAACCCAGCATCCCTACCTATTGTTCCGCACCGTCTAAATCTTCCCGTGACGGATTGTAGAAGGCAGTTATGGAGGAAACTGTTGGAGTCTGCTGAATTGAAAATAAACAGCGAGGCATTCCACTGAACAGAGCTGATGGATTAAAATGCACCGAGGAAAGACATCTCACGCCATGCCCGAATAGGCCACGCTGGAGTGAGGGGAAATTCGGCCTGCAATTTCCACTCAGGGGAGAACTGGCAGAGCGACAGAATCTGAGGCTCCCTCAGATTTACACTTTATCTGCTAATTAGCATTAACATGCGTGGTAGAGGTGCTTCACCAGCTTGTGGTATAAAAAAAAAAAAAAAAAAACACAGAATGTGTTATCACCACAGAATGTGTAATTACTTTAAGCACTGACTGAAAATTACAGGGTTCTTCATTTCAGATTTTGTATATATTTATTGTTACAGATAAACTTGTTGAAGTATATCTAATCTAATTTTATGTTATAATTCCTGTTTAAGATAATTTTAGTGTCAGCAAGCCAAAAGCTGAAGTAAATACTGCCGTAAATTGTAATACATTAAAATACCAGAGCAATACATCCATTCAGCCATGACTCGATTGAGTATTGTTTAAGGTCCTAAGAAAAGAAAAAATTCTCAGATTACATTAAAACTCGGCATTTATCGTGTTGGGTCACCTAGCCTGTGTCAGCTCATTTGCCAGCGTGGATGCCCTCCTTCAGATCCTTGGAAATGGGAAATTGCTTTAAAAAGAATTGTAGATTTCCGTTTCCCTTAGGTAGAATTTATTATTTTTGTAAAAATCTCTTCAAATTGCTCTGCTTCTCCCCACAAGGGAAATGCATTGGGACAGATTATTTGGCTTTAAATCATAACAAGGCTAATATTTGTTTTAACATTGAGTTAAGACCTAGTTTAAATTCCTCTTTAAATTGTTAAGCAAGACAATTTGGGGCTATGGAAAGGAAGCTATACTGTGTTTTTCAGTAATGCGATAGGATGGCAGAGGCCACCAAATCATGCAAAAGCAATTTCTTGTTTTCTTACTAAATAGGGGGATTACCGGGAGAGCCTCGTCTGAATACGGCTGGCTGTTCATTTTTAAGCAGAGTTCTGCCAAGCCTGCAAAACTTGGAAAGATGCAGAGATAATGTTGTGTCTAAGAAGCCAATACTAGATGTAACACTATTTCTGTTCCATAGCTAGCAGTCTCTCCGTAGCCAACAATTGCTCCATAGCTAGCGATCTCTGCATAGCTAGCAATCCCTTTGCCTTTTTACGCCTTGGTCTCTCCAAGAAAAGAAGTCTGGGGGGAGATAGAGAAGGCCTCGTACAGTTGACAATGTTAATACTTATTCACAATTTGTGTTTCTAAGATGCGGAAAGCTTCTCAGCTGTGTCCCTACTCTTTATTTGACGAAGGCACTGAAATCAAGGATCGCACTGGGTGTGAATACTATAATTCTTTCAGATAGAGCCTTGGGATTTTAGTGTCTACCCCCTGGCCTCCCTGTTGTGTGACAAATGAGGGATAGAGAGGGGAAGGAGGGAGGCTAGAGACTCGGGCCATCTCCCAGTATCGATGACTGAGTTGTTGTACAGCCTTCTTCCTACATGTTACAATAATTAATTTCAATAGGTTAAAAGTCTGGAAGCATTGTGCTTTGTTAGTATGACTAAAAAGGTATCACTAGAAAAGCTGTCAACCCATGAAGGGAAAAAACCTGAACAGACTAGAGTCCAAAATGACAACTCCAAAGAAAGTAGACTGTTTTCTTCTCACCCACTTGTGCCCCTTTCCCAAAGCCCAGGGAACAAATTGCAGAAGAGGAGGCATGGTAGAATGTAAGGGCTGCAGATAGATAGGGGTGAATCATGAGACTACAGCAATATAGTCTGGACTCCTAATTGACCAACATGCCTGTGCACACAAGCATCACCAACTGGAATATGGGAACCTTGGGTTGTTCAAAATTTGGACATAGATACTTGCAAAATGCACCAATTACCTAATTGTATGGCAAACTGAGCAGAATCAATATTATCTGAAAACGACTGTGTTATGATATTGTAGAATCCCTTAAAAATAAACAAATAATAATAAAAAAATAAAAATAAATGTTTATAGGCTACTTAAAAAAAAGTCTGGAAGCATTTATATTTCTTCTGTCTGGAGAATCAGCCTCATTCAGCACATTCAGAGCACAACTGAAATTTATTCATTAGTTTGTGTATCTATTTATTTTATGTCTACTTTTTAACATGGGACCTCTATATTAAAGTTGATGATTCCCAATAATACAGACCAACACATGAAAGACTGGACCAGTGCATCTCCACAAACCTGGATACAAAACCTGGGATGGATGAGGAGTGGATGAACCCAGGACTTCCCCGGAGACCAGGGATGCCAGGCAGCAGCCGTGACAGCAACAGTTCATGTGGCTCATGCTGGTGGCCAAAAGCATTGAAGAAGCATAGGCCATGCTGCTCAGGATGAGGACTTGATGCATCCTGTGGCTCCGAGAGTTTGTTGAGCAAGCTTTCTGTGTACGCTTGAAGCAGTAATCCTTATTTCACCTCCAAAGTTGTCTGACCTCACAGAGCCTGGAATTTGCCCCCTTGCAACTATTACCCATTCTCTTGCTAAACCTAGAGAGTGTTCTGTAAAATCTTGCTGAATAAAAGTCACAACTGACCTATAAAGCCACATGACTGTGCATGCACATGTATAGACATCAACTAGCAGCTTAGCTAGGGAGCTGAGTGCATTGGCTGGATGCCGGCAGAGAGCTTAGGGATGTCTCTAGGACTATCTCCCATCTGAATCCACTGGGGCTGCTAGAACAGAATACTGTACCCCAGGATGGTTTATTGTGCACAATTCTAGAATGTAGGAAGTCCAACCTCAAGGGACCATCCCACTGGGTTCCTGGTCAGGACATGCTGCCTGGCTCACTATGTCCTGTGTCCTGTCACATGTAAGAAGAATGAGGGAGCTCTAGGGGTCTCTTTCATGAGGACACTAATCACTAATCACGAGGGACCCACCTCCAAAGGCTCTACCTCCAAGATCAACAATGGGGGTCAGGTTTAACCTATGAGGGAGAGGACAAAACATGCTATCTATAGCAACTCCAAATGAAACATATTTCCAAAGCAAGATATTCTATATACAAGGAGTTGTTATAATTCATAAAAAGCAATCTTGAGCTACAGGCCCTAACCACAGTTTTTCTTACCTAAAATCTTAACTTCTGTATTGTACCATGCAGGGACTGAAAGCTTCACTGACACTATCCTTGACCAAGCCAACATTAGTCCATGAAGGGAATGAGGCACACTCCACTACTGGAGACCTGCTGGTCCTGGGAATGAGGCACACTCGCTGCTGGAGACCTGCTGGTCCTGGGAATGAGGCACACTCCGCTGCTGGAGACCTGCTGGTCCTGAGACTGTCTATTCTGCAGGCTCTGCCTTCACACGTCACATGCATTTACCTTCCTCTCCTTTAAGGCAATTTCCATCCTTGGATTTTTGTTTTTGTTTTGTTTGCTAGTATTAATTATACTTTATTACCATAAATTGATTTTAATATAAAGTTTTATTCAACATTCTTTGAGCGGGCCCTTAGCTAACTATAAGAAGTAGGTTGATGTGCTACACAAGGTCAAAGTTGACATTCAGTGATTTACCAGTGAGGAAACAGTAGACACAGCAACACCATGTTTGAGAAAAGCCTGATAAAAAGATGGAACACAAAAATTCAGAAAGAATAAATCCAAGCCTCCTAAGTTGCCAGCAGCCCTTGTCTCCTCCTACCCTTGGGCGGCTGCTTGAACTTCACATGAGTTCATTCAGAGGTACTCTCTCCCCATCCACACACAGGAGTTAAGCTGTTCTGTGGAGAAACAAAGGCAGGGACAATCTCTGCTCAGAGGACTCAGTACCTGAAGTAAACACTCTGAGCATGCTCTCTGCTCTTCTCCAGCAACGGACTCTCATTGATGCTTTTCAGAGTACAGAGAGGGATAAAGAACAGGGAGCGTCAACTTGAGAAGCCAACAGAGGACCTCTGGCACAAGTGGGTTGCCCAAGATATTTAACTTCTGCAAAGAAGTGCTTGATAGAAAACAGGCATCCCATGAGCTCCCCTACAACTATAAAGCCCCCCAGTAAAACAAATTTGTTACCACTTTTCACTTCTTATGGACTTTCACAAGAGTCCTCAGAGGCCAACAATTACCATTTACTGCAGTTGTCACGATGACTTAGAAACTAGCATTCCTGGTGTGCATATGTCCAAACATGCTGAGTGGTCTTTTAACTATCTTCTATCAAGAGCTACATTTACAGGCTCTTAATTATGGCCTAATTGTTTACATTTTCCTTTATGACAGGGCCTTGTTAACCACACAATAAAAAGAACTTCTATATCTTTGTGATTTTAAGCATAGTTATTTTTATCATTCCTGTAGCTGTATTAATGGGATTTATTTTTCTAATTTTATTTATTTTATATGCATATATGTTCTTGGGGGCATGTGCATGCATGTGTGTACACATGTATGTGGAGACCAGAAGTCAACGTTGATTGTCTTCACCTACAGCTCTCCACATTATTTTTTAGACATGGTTCCTCACTGAACCTGGAGTTCACTGGTTCCTCCTGACTGACTGGCCAGCAAACCCTGGGATCTTTCTACCTTCACCATTTCAGTGCTAGAATTGCAAGTATGCACCACCATACCTGGCTTTTTACATGGGTGCTGGGGATCAAACTCAGGTCCTCATGCTTGAAAAGCAGGCACTGTACCACGTCTCCCCAGCCCCTTTCCTCATTTTAAATGTTGTTCTTTCAGTATTTTTCTCTTGCTTTGTTTTTTTTTTATCTTTTTTATTGAACTTCTGTACATTTCGTACATTTCTTAATCAAATTTAGACCCATTTCCCCTTCCATGTCCCCACCAGAGCTCATGCATTCTGCCATACAGGTCTTGCATCTTTTCCTCAGTTTTTCTAAATTTTTCGATGGAGAAGTTTACTGTTTTGGGCAGACTTTTACTGTTTCGGGCAGACTTTTACTGTTTGAGTCAGTTCTTTGAACCAGTCTTTTTTGTTGTTGTTGTTCCCTCCAATTTGTATTGCTCCAAAATGTGCATATATACACGTCACACATATACCAAAATTATGACATCTGAAAATAAACTATAGGTTAATTCCAAAATGTGTTTAGGGATTCACATTTTTTATACTTTCTTTTATTTAATTTTTTTTTTAATTTTTTTTTTTTTCGGTATGTATATCAATGTACTGTCTGCATGCAGGTTTGTGCACCCGTGTCGTGCAATGCCGCGGAGGTCAGAAGAGGGTCTCGGATTCCCCTGGAACTGGAGTTTCAGACGGCTCTCGGCCGCCATGTGGGTGCTGGGGATCGAACCCGGGTCCTCTGCAAGAGCGGTCGGCGCTCTTAACCGCTAGGCCATCTCTCCAGCCCCTTATTTAATTTTTTTAACAATAGTAATAAGTTGTGAGCACAAGCATCCTTCATGTAAAACCAATTTGCAAGTAGTTGTGCCCAAACCCACACAGCCGAAGGCTCCCACCATCCAGCTGGAGGGCCTTGTATGTACATTCAAGTTGATCAAATAAGTGTCCAGTCTATATTGCTGTAGTTTCACCATTCACCCCAATCGCAGCCCTTACATTCTACCATGTCCCCTCTTCCACAGATTGTTTAGGGATTCACATTTTAACAGTAGAGTTGTAAGCAGGTAAATAAAAATATTACTTTACACTTCTACATTACATAATAAGTTGATATATGTTTTAATGTACTTTTATAGTAACATCAGGTATTGTATTTACTTAAAAAGAAAGAAAAAATTATTTAGTTTTCCTTACAAATAAGGATTTGGTGTTAGGATCCACAAATGAGGGACACCATACATCATTTGTTTTTCTGAGTCTTTGTTACTTCACTTAGCATAATGGCTTCTAGTTCCATCCATTTACCTGCAAAGTTCATGACATCATCTTTCTTTACCGCTGCATAGAACTCCATTGTGTAGATGTAAATTTTCTTTATCCACTCATCAGTTGAGGGACACATGGGTTGCTTCCAGCTCTTCACTATTGTAAAGAGAGCTGTAATAAACATGGTTGTGCATGTATCTCTGCAATAGGATGAGTCTTGTGTGTACATATCCTTAGATAGTTTATCCAAGGGATGCCAAAAACTCCACCAGAAAACTTGTAGAAAGAAATGATGAACAGTTTCAGTAAAGTGGCAGGGATACAAAATTAACTGGGGATACAAAAATTAACCTAGAAAAATCAGTAGCCTTTCTTTATACCAATAACAAGCAATTGGAGATGGAATATAAGGAGACCTTCCCATTCACAATAGCCTCAAAAAAATCTCAGAACAAACCTGACCAAAGACACTAAAAATCTCTACAACAAAAATTTTAAATCCTTGAAGAAGGAGATTGAAGACACCAGAAGATGGAAGGACCTCATATGCTCCTGGATTGGAAGAATTAATATAGTAAAAATGACCATCCTACCCAAATTCATAGATTCAATGCAATCTCATCAAAGTCCCCATGAGCATCTTCACAAGACCTCTTGCTTTGTTTTTAAGACATTTTACTTTACAATGCTGATTGGCTTATCATTAATTATGTTTCTTCCTTTCCCTTAGTAACCTAGGTTAGACCTATCATAAGTCATTATCTCCACTCGAAGCAGCTGCTCAGGGGCTTTAGTGAGAACATCTACAACCAAAGACAGTGGCGCTTCACTTGTCTTTAGGGATAAGATACTCATTCTATCTAGACCTTAGTATGGTCTGTTGTGGTTTGTGCAAGGAACCTTCCCTTAGAACCTCCTAGATCCATTATTTGGCCTGCATGTCTGCATCTGAGGAGTTAATAGTTTTAAAAACTAAAAATAATTCTAATTTCCTCATTAGTAATCCTTTACTTAGTAAAAGAGGCGATTTCACTTGCAAAAATATACGTTTTCTTCTACGATATCTGATAAAGTTTCTTTAATTACAGACATAAATGAATGTGACTGAAAAATATTTTTACTTTTTCCAAGACCAGATTTGGTGCCCAAAGCAGCTAATATTGTAAGAACAGGTGTGAGGGGAACACGTGAAGGTGTTGGCTGGCCACGCAGCCCCAGCTGCACACTGCATGCTTTTGCTCAGCCTCAGTGTCTTTGGCAAATTCTTTAACCTCTCTCAATCATTTTTATCCTAAGGAACAAATGATCATAATTTTGGTGTATATGTGACGTATATATAGGCATATTTTGGAGCAATACAAATGGGAGGGAACCTCAACAACAAAAGGACTGGGTTAAAGCACTGATTGAAACAGTTAACTTCTGCCCAAAACAATAAACTTTAAAAAGACTGAGAAAAAGATACAGGACATGTATGGCAGAATGCATGATCTGGGGTGGGGTGGGGTGGGGGGAAGGGAAAGGGGAATGTGTCTAAATTGAACTAAGAAATGATGCATGAAATATGCAAAACATCAATAAAAATATTACATAAAAAATAGAAAATGGTATGAGAATACCTGCTTGATGATAGCTCTGTGTATTTGTTAAACAGGATACTTACTCTAGGTAAAATTCCTGGGACGTAACGCTTAGTAGATATCAGTCCCTTTGCCTTCTGGTCCCTTTCTTGGCATCCTCTCTCACACCGCTCTGTTGTCTTTGGTAGACCAGTACTCCAGGCCAGATGCAAGAGCAGGTAATTTGCAGGATATAGCTGCCCTCTTTGCTGTTTCTACTATCTTTTTTATCTTTTCCCCTCTCCTGTCTATCAGAGCCAACAAAGTTGCAGACTTGGTAATGTGAATGTAAAAGTCTAGCAGGAGTAAGATAACAGGCAGTGATAAAGATTGTAGGAAACCAAAGAATGTTTATCTACAAACACCAAAGGCACAATACACACATACAATTTATTTGCCAACCAAAACACATCAGCAAGTTAAAGTTGGCTATGGGTAGCCATTGGGTAAATTTGCCTTCCAACAGATCCATACATAGTCATGGTTCCAAGTATAGGTTCTACTGTGTTCTGACATTTGAATTTGAAGTGTAATTATGCACAATTTTTGATAAAACTCTTCTGATACCATCCACCCGAGGTATTTAAGAAATGGCTCTGTAGATATGCACAGAATAATCAAGATTTATGTGTTTAATTTTCTCTACCAAAGAAGCTGTAGACAGATTGTCCCAGATAATCATAACTACTTTTTCTAAAGTTGACAAAGAATTCTAAGAGTGTTTCCAGAAACAGGCCTGGGCCAGGCAGCTACACGGCATGGCTGGGTAGCTCTGTGAGCTGTCGACATCCCCAGATCCTCTGAAGGAGTGTAAGGTGCTGTGATAAATGCCAACAAAGTCACAGGAAGTGGATTAAGTCACAGGAAGCGGATTTCCTCCTCTGTCCTCCAGATTCTTGGGTCACTTCATCTTCTTCACCAGTAACTGCTACACAACAAAAAGTTAAGACATGACATTCCATCAAGGCAGGGTGGCTCATGTCTGTAATCCCAACATTTAGGAGGAGGAATACCGTGAGACTGGGGACATCATGTGCTGCGTAGGGAGCTCCAAGCCAGCCTGGGTTACAGTGTGAAACCTTGAATTAAAAACAAAAAGAGACAGAAATTCAAATGAGTTTACAGCACTTAATCAAGCCAACAGCCTGGACATAATCTGCTTTTTTTGTTTTCTTTTTTTGAGACAGAGTCTTACGTAGCCTGGGCTAGCCTGAAATTCCCTATGTAGCTAAGGATGCCCTTGAGCTTCTGATCCTCCTGCTTCTGCCTCCTGAGTGCTAGGATCAGAGGTGCATGCCACCATATCCAGTTATCACACATTATTCTTTTTTTAATTTTTATTTATTTTGGGGGGTGATTTCATCATTTGATTATTATTTTTTTATGTGTACGAATGTACTGTCTGCATGCAGGTTGGCACACCCATGCCATGAAATGCCGAGGAGGTCAGAAGAGGGCGTCAGATTCCCCTGGAACCGGAGTTAAAGACAGTTCTTAGCCGCCATGTGGGTGCTGGGAATCAAACCTGGGTCCTCTGCAAGAGCAGTTGGCATTCTTAACTGCTGAGCCATCTCTCCAGTCCCAACACGCACACATTATTCTTGACTATTCTTCATGGTTGAGTGAGAGAAGAGCAACCAGGGTATATTTCATACAGAATAAAAGTAGTGTGTCCACCAGTAAAGTAAATAAATATACCTGCTACCTTGAGTCATTTGCTTGTATGTATGTTCATCATCCTGCCTGTGACCTTTCAAAGACCTGGGACCATGTGGTAACAATAACATACATGCAGAATTGTGTCTCCTCAAAATTTGTATGTTGAAGTACCTTAGAATGGGATGGTATTTGGAGACAGGATCCTTAGAAGTATATGGCATTAGGGACTGGAGAGAGAACACTGCTCTTGGTGAAGACCTGGGTTCGATTCCAGCACCCACATGGTAGCTAACAACCTTCTATAATTTCAGTTCCAAGGGAACGTGAAGCTCTCTTCTGACCTGGGTTCGATTCCCAGCTCCCACATGGTGGCTAGCAACCTCTATAACTCCAGTTCCAAGGGAAACTGAAGCTCTCTTCTGACCTTCTCAGGCATTGCCTGACACGGGTGTACTTACATACGCAGGCATTACACTCGTACACGTAAAATAAAAATAATAAATTAAACATTTTTTTTTTAAATTATAGCCATCAGGTAGTCTTTAATATAAGCACACTTTTTTTTCCCAGTGTTGGGGATTGTGATGATTGATGGTAACTGTCAACCTGAGAGAATCTAGAATGTCCTGGGAGAAAGGCCTCCGAGCATGCCTGTGAGGGTTCTCTTAATCACCTGGAAGTGAGAAGCACCAGTCCCTGGCTGGGATCCTGGACAGGATAAGTGGAGAAAGGAAGCTGAGCAGCATCAGCATTTATCCCTGTTTGTTTCATTACTGTGGATCCCACGTAACAAGCTGCTTCACATTCCCGCCGCCGATGACTTCCTCTACGTGATAGACTGTACTGTACCTTAAACTGTTAAATAAAATAAACTTTTTCTCCCTCCAGTTGCTTTTGTCTGAATATTTTATCACAGCAATAGGACTGAACCTGTGGCCTTGAGCATATGAGGCAATGGCGCTCCCACAGAGATATGTTCCCGGCCAAGATTTTATCTACTAATCTAATAATCCTTACAAGAAGAGGAAAATGTAACCCAGTTGCACACAGAGAGAAGACTGTATGAACTCACAAGAAGACAGTGATCTACAAGCCAAGAAAGGGGCCTCAGAAGGAGGCACCTCTGCTGACACCGTGACCTCAGACTCCAGTCTCCAGAGTTGTGGAAAAAATAAATCTCTACTGTTTTAGCTAACCATCTCTGCTAAATTAATATAAATAGTAATAGATTTTCCATGTTATCCAACACTGAGGTAACTGCATAATTTTAGGATTAGATTTTTTTTCTTCCATTTTCTTCCTCATAAGTTTCAGCATCAAACAGAAGAACTGAAGAAATGAACAGCCTTTTAGAATGAAGAATCATAGAGACCCATGAGACTATAGACCAGCCACACCCTGAGAATAGGAATAGGTACCTGCTTCCTCTTCCCTCCAGGGAGGATGCTCTGGAGCTATTCAGCAGGGAGCAGACTTCCCTAGTTGTTAACCCTTCTTTCCCCTCGTGAAGTCCTTCCCTAGGGCTTCCCCTTGGTGCTGAAAGCCAGCACCAAGGGGAAGCCCTAGGGAAGGACTTCACGAGGGGAAAGAAGGGTTAACAACTAGACGGAAGGACAAAAGAGATGAGAAGTCCAAAAATCAAGAGGTTAGGTGCTGAGCCCGGAAGATGGAAAGGTAAGTGGCATACAGTTGAGAGAGAGGAGAGCCAGTACCAACTCAAGAAGCCAGACATGTGTCCAGTAGAACAGCACAGTGAGGCCATTCTTCAAAGCCCACCTCCAGTGTGGATTCCAGGACACTGGAGTTTGTGACAGTTCCAAAGGACTAACTAGGGCTGTCCACTATAGCAAGCTTTTGCATGTGCTCAGTAGGGAGGATTTTATTTGGCCATGAATTCTTTGGCTGCTTCCTCTACATGTTAGAAACTTAATGCTGAGATTTCACAGAAAATAGTCACTCAATAGTCAAAACCATTCTATGAAGTAGGAATTGTTAATATTATTATGTTTCTTCATTTTGAAACCAAAGCCCAATCAGGGTGTCTGATCAAAACATTTTTTACAGAGCAGGTGCTTTGCGTGGTGCCTGGCAATGGTAATTATTCGATAATTATTTCTGAATGAAGCCAAAGAATCATTACAGACACTTTCCAAGTTCAACATCAACAAGGTCTGGGGCAAATGAATTTGGAGTGTGGTTACTGGCAATGGGGTGGGTTCTTGCCCAAAGATTCAGTGCACCCTGGAGTGCAGTGAATTGATGTCAGGCTCTAACACAGCATCTATCATCACAAAACTAGAGCCAGGCTCTTAGAGTGTGCCATGTGGAATCAAATGTGGCTCTTACACCTGTGGTGTTTGCTTTTTTTTCAGACAAATATGCAAACTGATAACAAGACCATCTGCTTCCTCATCCTCAGATACAGAAGATGACTACACATGCAGAAAACTAATCACTCTGCTCCTAACTGCTCATCTGATTGCGTAAACATCTTTGTACAGTTCCGTTTTAATAAATCACTTTAGACTTTTCTACTCAGCTTTGTTTATATCTTCTTAACTTCCCGAGAATGAAAAATTATCAAGTGAATATCTTCAATTGCAACATCAACAACAACAAAAGCACTGTCTTGCCATTAAAATTGAAATTTCTATACCCACAGGATACTGCTTTGTGGGATGATAAGGCGTAATGAAGATCTAAATACGACTAGGAGTAAGGGGGCAGGGGAGAACTCTGAAAATGAGACCTTGTGAAAGAAAATTCCTGGTGCCAGGTCTTTCGGTTTCACTGTATTTCTGATTGTCTTTCCTGAGGTCTACCCCATCTCTAGCCCAAATTCCTGACGCACTGAATAGAATGGTTACAGCCACCAACACAGCTGGCACCTGACTTTCTACTCAGGCCTACCTGATGATTGACATAAGCAAGTCTCCCCCATTCCACTATCGGATTGCATTGCATCTTCTGATCTTAAGAAACCAACACTAAAGAAAACTAGTAGGAAAGTTCAGACCTCCAAATATCTACAGACACACACGTGACTGATTTGAAGTGAGTCCATCAGAGATGCAGCTGGTGAGCCAACCATCTGTACTTTTTCCTGACATCCAAGGGTTCTGAAATCAAGGAAAGTAACACAGTTCCCAAATCCTGTCAAGAACCCAGTCATGCCACCTGTGGCTGTACTTTGGAGAAATCGGACTAAAATATTATAGATTTTGCAGTTTTTTGTCCTTACTTTTCAAATTGATGTCTTTAAAGATAAATGTGATCTTGCTTGTGTGATAATGAAGGGGAAAGAGGCTATGGTAACAGCTCACATAGTGAAGGCACTAGGTACCCTTGAGGGTAGTGGTCTCCACAATAGACCCACTCATATGCCAGGGGCCCATGCAATAAGAAAGCGTTAGACCTCTTATGTTTACATAATCCTACCCTATTAAGCAACAGTTGTACTTAAAATATATATACAATATAAAATCTGCTTAAATTGGCATATAATATAAAATAAATACCCATATATTAGAATACCTGATCAAAAAATGTTTCATTGAGCTGGACATAGCAGCGTATGCCTTTAATCTTGGCCCTGAGGAGCCAGAAGCAGGTGGATCTCTGTGAGAGGCCAGTCTAGTCTACATAGAGAGTTCCAAGCCAGTTGGGGCTACAGAGAGACCCTGTCTTACAAAAGAATAAAAGTTTCAGTGAGGATTATGCAATGAAAAGAATCCAGGAACGACTGCCTACAAAGACTGACAATGTGGTAGCAGTTGCCCTGGAAACAGGATCCAGTAAAAAGCTGCTGTAGCTGGACCAGAAGATGAAAACCCAGCAATCATCTCCTGAATGCTGTTTTCTCTGTTACCATGTTTTTCACCTTCTATAGAAGAGTATGGTAAGTGTACAAGCTTTGCCACCAGACTGGCCCTTGTTCCATAATTCTTATGTGAACTTTGGCAAGATCTTTGACTTTTCCTCAATTATGCTTCTGTGAAATGGGATTCTTAGCAGGGTATGGTGATGTATGTCTGTAATTCCAGCACTTGGGGAATGGAAGTAGAAGGATCAGGAGTTCAAAGTCAGTCTTGGTTGCATAGTGAGTTCAAGGCCAGCCTGGGCTACATGAGAGCCTGTTTCAAAAAAGGAAAGGTCCTTACTGAGATGGGATGAGTTATGCTTACACTACCTGGCTTGTAGCAAGTATTTGAGGAGACCAGACACAAATCACTTTGTGCATCGCTTTGCCATATGTCACTTAACACATTGCCTGGCATGTACTGAGTTCTTAATAAGCAATGATTATTATAATTTCTATATAATCCCTTCTTGAAATACTCCAAACCCAAAACTGAGGCAAAGAAAATTCCAAAATCTCACCTAGTAGTGTGGGGGCAGTCATTTCTCACTCCCAAATGAGAGTAAGGGGCTTTCAATGACCCCTGTGTTCTCACATCCCTTAACTATTTAAAGCCTGTGCATTACCTTCACTTAATTTGCCACAAAACAAGACAAAAAGCAGTTGAAGCCTGACTCTCCCAAGGTCATCCATAATTTAAAGTTATAATCAACCCAGGCCACCTGGCTCCAGAGCCTTGTATTTCTCTGCTCCCCAGGCATTTTTTTCAACCTTAGCACTATTGATATTGTGAGCCTGGGCCTACTACATGCCACTCACACCTCCCGCCTGACTGTGATCATCTAAAAGATCTTCAGACTTTGCAAATACCCCCTTGGGAGCAAACTCTTCCCTACCCGAGGACCACAGCTCACACCAAACCTCCTTATGCAAAAGATTATTCTTCTCCTTAATCTTTTTTAAATTTCTTTTTATTTTGGAGAATTTCATGCATGAGTATTGTCTTTGCATTATTTCGATCCCTCTCAATCACCTTCCAAGTCTTTTCTGATTTTTACTTATCTTATGGGTATGAGTATTTTTACCTGCAGTTATGTAAGTTATATAAGTAGATCTGTGTCATGCAATGCCTGCAAAGACCAGAAGAGCACATCAGATTCCGGAACTGGAGTCATGAACGGTTGCTAGCTGACATGTGTGTGCTGAGAACTAAACCTGGGTCCTCTAGAAGAGCAGCCAGTACTCTTAACTGCTGAGCCCCCTCTCCATCCCTTTTGTCCTTCATCTTGCTTTAGGTGATGCAATTTTTCTCACTTTACTTATGACAAAGTTAATTTTTACTCTAACCATAGCTTTGAAGTCAAATCACCTGTAAAACACCTTATGCCCACACTATATCCAGGTCACTTGGATGGAGATCTGTGAGGTCAGAGGAGGAGAGGAGACTAGGGTCTTTTTGAGGCTCCCTGAGTTATTCTAGTACATGGCCAATAGTTAGAACAAAACCTTTAGCTTTTCCTTAAGAATCAATTCAGGGCTGGAGAAATGACCTAGCAGTTAAGAATGCCGACTGCTCTTGCAGAGCCCTGGATTCGATCCCCAGCACCCACATTGCAGCTGAGAACCATCTTTAACTCCAGTTCCAGGGGAATCTGACACCCTCTTCTGACCTCCGAGGCATTGCATGACACGAGTGCACAAACCTGCATGCAGACGGTACATTCATATGCATACAAAAATAAATAAAAAAAAATAATAATAAAAGAATCAATTCGCAGATCTATTTACTCACCATACGTATTAGTCAGTTTTCTGTTGCTGTGATAAAACCACCATGACCAAGGGAACTTACAAAAGGAAGAGTTTATTTGAGTTTAAGATTGTTGGTTCCAGGGAATTAGAGTCCATTGTGGCAAGGAGGCATGGTGGCAAGGGCTGGAGTAGAACGCCAAGGTTCACATCTTCCAATGAGCACAGGAAGCAGAGAGAGAGCAACTGGAGACTGGCAAGGCTTGTTGAACTCTCTAAGCCCACCTCCAGTGATGCACTTCCTCTAGCATGGCCACACCTTCTAAGACCTCCCACAACAGTGCCACCAACTGCAGACAAAATCTCTGAATACTTGAAGCCTATGGGGGACATTCTTTTTTTATTATTTTTTTATTCTGTATGTGTATGAATGTATTGTCTGCATGTAGGTTTGTGCACCCATGTCGTGCAATGCTTCGGATTTCAGAAGAGGGCATCGGATTCCCCCGAAACTGGAGTTCTTCTGGAATTGGAGTTACAGACGGTTCTCAGCCGCCATGTGGGTGCTGGGTATCGAACCCAGGTCCTCTGTAAGAGCAGTCGGCGCTCTTAACCGCTAGGCCATCTCTCCAGCCCAGGGGACATTTTTACTCAAACCACCACACCATATAAAAATCAATCTAATAATCTGATTACAGTATAGCATTTGTTGTACTGCTCCCTTTCTTGACTCTCTTCAAGTATCTCATTCTGTGTTCTGTTAGCATGCCTTACACATTTCCTTCCTCCCACCACACCCTCCTGTGTGTGCCTCCTTGCTGTTTCATGGCCGTCCTCAAACGGTCTTGGTTTCTCCTTGCTCTGCACACAACCACCATCACTCTTCCTCTGTGTTCAGCTGACCTTGAAAAGGGCTGCACAGTCCTTATCCACAGTATATTTCCATCTCTATTCTGTCAGTCTCCTGTAGAGCTCCTCGTTTCTACTACTGACACCCACAGATGGGTCTCCCATGGGGCTAAATCACATGCTTCACCTCTGAGTGGAGGCAAGTGCTCCACCATTTGCCTGAGCCTGGTACTTCAGGAAGAGCTTAATGACTGCTCACTATATGAGTGCTTGGACAACTCAGCTCCCTTTTCTTATCGTCATCTTTTTCCACCCTCCCACGAGTCTATGTGGTGGTCCTCTTTCTTCATTGCTTTCTCCCTGTACATTTCACCACTGCCAAGCCTCCTGCCTCACCCCAAGCCATCTGCCCCCCCAGGGAAAATAGTGGCTGAACTGTTTCCACTCCCTGAGACTCAGGAGCAAAGCCAGGCAGCTGTGGCTAGAACTCACCCTGGCTTTGAATCAGAAATGAAGTTATCATCAGCGAGCTTCAAGTTGTGGTGAGCCTTTTCAGGCTCAGATCAACTTCTGTCTGTACCACAATTCTAGGCTTGCATATTATAGCCCCACGGTGATGGCAGAATGAACAAGTTCTCTCTGTGTCCCACGACAGAGGGTAAGCTGATTTGGTCATAATGAAGATGTGTTGTTATCCACTAGCTATGCTGCAGGAGAATTCCTTCTACAAGATCCCCATCAGCAAGAGGAGTTTAAAAACTCACTAAAGGGGTGGCTCAGTGGCTAAAATACTTGCTGTGCAAGCATGATGGCTTGAGCCTGAAGCCTGTATCCAACACTGGGTAGACAGAAACAGGCAGGTGCTGAGGGTTTGCTCTAAGCCAGTCTGGCTGAAACCCAAGCGACAATCTCAAAAAATAAGGTGAAGAACAATAAAAGACTTCCAACATCAACCTCTAGCCTCCACACTTATGGGGGTACACACACACACACAATTTTGTTGTTGGAAAATACTCAACCTGGTCCTTTCAGGGCCAAGTATGGCATGCAGAGTATCTAGAGGAAAAACTTACATGTATGTAAAGAAACTCTTCCTAACGAGCTCAGAAAGCATGATAGCCAGGGACACATTCATTTTGGAGTGATGGCCAGGCAAGCTCCCGGCTCCGTCCTGCTGCTGATCTGACCACATCGCTGCCCATCACTGACTGAGTCCTAAATTGGACCCTGAGTGTTTCAAAAATTTCAATCTGCTCACTTAGGAAATGTTCACAAATAGAACTTTTTGTATAGTCTTTTTCCAGCCCACCCACTCACAAATATCATTGAGATACACATGAATCGATGGCCTTTTAATCCTCAAAGAATACAAAACAGTGATTTCTCTCTGACTGGAAAAATAACTTACCTCAGAGTTACCTAAGGACGGTGCTGCTTGTAACTTGAATTGTTTGTATTTTGTTGTGTTACAAAGATGTCAAAATAAAGCCACCACTTATCACCAAAGGTAAAGGCACACTAGTTAAGTTTTCAATGAGACTAATTCTCATCATGGTTGTTTCATTAGGGTCCTTTGGAATAAGAAAGATTTTTGTCAGAAACAGTTGATGAAGGTGACTCACGGTGCGTTTTAAATAGAGTGACATTCACAAGAAAAGAGGGGGGAGAGAAAGAGTAAATGGGAAGTCCAATCCTCCAAGAGTTTTTCCCCTGTGTAAATGGAAACTATTCTACAAAGATTAGATGAAGAGCAGCTCCAGTAAAATCAACAACGAAATGAGAAATACATCAAATGGAAGTTTCTCCACTTTGTAGAGAAGTCACAGAAGCTGCTCCATCAGATAACACCAAACTCCTCCACAACTTTCCCAAAGTTAATACACTGAAACTTGCTAGGTATTCCAGAGACCATAAACAATGGACCTCACATGAGTATTTCCATCTCTTCTGTATTTATTCTTCAGGCTCTTTTCTCTCTGAGCTGTGATTGCTTTGGTCATCCTATCTACATTCCAGTGGGTTCTTTTTCAACCTTTAGAGATAACTCACCACTTTTGTATAGATCTGTTCAAGGATAAGCATTAACTGGCATGGAAGCACTGCTCTTAGCGTGTATTATTCATGCTACCACTTGCCAGGATGAAGTTTCGGTTATTGCACGTACATTTATAGATAGACACATATGTGTGTCTATATTCAGACTTTTATACAGAGAGACTCTGTATATGAAAATGAGACCTTTATTTGCTTGTGTAATGTGTCAAAATATTAAAATTAGAAATTCAGCCAACTTCTTCAAGTTTTGCTTGAAAATAGCTTTTAAACTCCAGGCAAAGTTGATTCCCTTTCTTGAGACTATCGAAGGTATCATGAACCAATCTCAGCTCAATATGAAAACTATCTGCTTTGTACTTCGGACTTAGTTTAAAGGGGGGAAAATATCACCTTACAGAAGAAACAAGGAGAAATTATTCAGTACTGAAGGCAAAAAAGAATCTATTCCATAACAGTCCTTGATCAGAGAATCGGGAATGAGCTAGGTATTTGTATACACTTGTAATCTCAACACTCAGGAGAGACAAAGGAAAAAAGATTGTGAGTTCTGGACCAGCCTGGGCTACATAGCAAGACTTTCTAAAAGAGATAACGATTATGTACCAGGTTTTTCTAGGTGCCCTAAAATTTACCTAGTTTTGTAGTATAACCATTATTTGAGGGAACTATACCCAGACATTAACTTAATTTATAACAATAAGGTAAACTGCTTGAATCCCCAGAACATTAGTTCATCTGCCATATCACCCCCACATCCTCCTCAACCCCCCCCCCCAATTGGTGCTGCTTGTCTCTCCTTCAGGACCTCAGGACACACCTTCACCTGGCTTCTGGTACTTTTCCCTTCCAAGCAAGAATGGGTGTGCCACTCCAGCAAGACTATAAATCTTTCAAGATAAAGTCTTGGTCATTATCAGTTTTATAAGACTTAAAACGGTGTCTGTTTCAGTGTAGCAGCTAACTAAATGCCTAGTGCATTAAGAAACTAATAATGCAAAGAAAATGGAGTGTCCCCGGCATCGACATCTTCAGTGTGGCACGCTACTCTCACTCATTGCTGTTAGTAACCACAGTTCCATGACTATGAGAGTTAAGCTGGGGATTGGACAGCTTTTCCTCATAGATCAGTTAATATGGGTAAAAAGATGGCTCAATGATTAAAAGCATTTGCTGCTCCTGCAGAGGACCAGAGTTATATTTTGTGTTGTGATACTCTGTGAATATCAAGGTATTGGTTCAGTAACTTCTAGCAGAAGTTGCAAGCCTAAGAAGGATGAAATTACACTGTACTTGGCCTGGCCTTCTCTCTATGTCACATCCTTAATCCTGGACCCAGAAGCATTAGATGAATCAAGGTTTTTCTACACAGTCCTCTGATCCATTGCTGATAGTCATCTTGGTGGAAGACAAACTGTGAATGGGGGCTGAAGCCTATGCAATAACTGCTAACCTAGTGCAAGTTGAGTGATTTTATTTCTTTCCATAAAGTCCATTGTACTGAATGGCTCAAACAATATTATTCCAAACCTTGTCCCCTGTTTTAGATCACTGCTCTAGAGAGATGTCTCTATGCATGCAAATTTTAATAATCCAGTACAAAAAAAGGATTGTAACTGTATTGTTGCATCTTCTGTTACTATAACAAAATAAATAAGGCTAGATATGTGTAAAAAGAGATTATTTTAGCTCACATTTCCATAGATACAAGAGTATGGCACCACCGTCTGCTTGTCTCTGGGAGGCCCTTCTGGATACATCAGCATCCTGGATGGTAACCGGGTAGGAGCACAGGCAAGAGGAAGTGATCACATGACAAGGCAGGAAACTGGAGAGGCTGGGGGTCAAACTTGCTCTTTTGATAACAAATCCTTGCATGGAAACTTGCTCACTCTGTGAGGTTTGTGTTAAACCCTCTCAGTATGATACCTCATCCCTTAACCAACCTGGGCCCCACTTCCTAAACTCTCCATCACCTCAACAGCACCACATTGGGGCCCAGACTTCTTTTTTTTTTTTTTTTTTGGTCTTTTTGAGACAGGGTCTCCCTGTAGCCCCAGCTGTCCTGGAACTCACTCTGTAGACCAGGCTGGCCTTGAACTCACAAAGATCCGCCTGCTTCTGCCTCCCAAGTGCTAGGATTAAAGGCATGGGCCACCACGCCCAGCAATATTTATCTCTCTTTTTTTTGGGGGGGGGTATTTTTGAGGCAGGGTCTCCCTTTTAGTACCAGCTGTCCTGGAGCTCACTCTGTAGACCAGATTGGCCTTGAACTCACAGAGATCCACCCACCTCTACCTCCCGAGTGCTGGGATTAAAGGCTCGCGCCACCACTCCCAGCTGTGGGGCCCAGGCTTCTAATACATTAATTTAACCTTCGCAGAATAAACTATATCCAGCCTGTAGCATAAAGAAACTCATTATTCACTGATGAAAACTTATTCTAGATGATGCCAACAAATTCTCAACTGAATATAACAAACTGCAGAGCCGTGTGGTGGCCATTCCTGTACATCCTGGTTCCTTTCTGTTCCAAAGCCCTCAGCGCAGTCTCAGCCAGTCTCCCTTGTCTTCTCTGGAAGTGCAAAGGCTAATGTCTCAGCCCTGTCTTGATTATACTTGGTAAAAGATCCCTGTGCATTTTAAAAAAAAAAAAAAAAAAAAAAGGTGTGCTATTACCCCACCCTCTGTGCTCACACCTCCCTTAACCTTCAGTATATTTCACAGGTAGCCATTTATTTGAATTCACAAAAGGCTTTTCTTCGTTTCTTGTCTTGTTTTGGTCTCATTGTATAACCCTAGCTGGTCTGAAACTTGCTATTTGGTGCAGACTGCCCTCAAACCCACAGAGATACACCTGCCTCTGCCTCCTGAGTGCTGGCATTAAAGGTATGGACCGCCACATCTGGTAAGGTATGTCCCATGGTGATACTCTTGTCCCTTCCTCCAGCCTATCCTACCATGTGTGTCACCACAACTGACTTTTTTTGCTTTTTTTTTAACATTTGTTTTTCTTTTATCTGTCTGTTTGTATGCATGTGTATATGTGCACCATGTACATTCCTGCTGCCTGTGGAGATCAGAAGAGGGGATCAGATCCCTGGAACTAGAGTGACAGACGGTTGTCAACCGACATGTGGAGGCTGGGAACGAAACCCAGGTCCTCTGCAATAGCAGCAAATGCTCTTAGCTGCTGAGCCATCTCTCCATCTCCTTAAAAAAAAAAAGCTTTTGGATATGGATTGTTATGGATATGACAGGAGATAAAAATAAAACTCAGAACTGTCAAGAAAGTTGCTGAAGGTCACATGGTGAGACGAGTAGGTGGAATACCAACTCCTTGAGTCCTAGAACTATCTGCGTCCTTCCCTTATGTTCCCCAATCTTCTCCAAGCCCACACACAAAAAAGACATAGTCCTTAACCTACCTTCCTTGGAGTGGAATTGTACATTGTTTCAGAATAGCTTTTCTCCTCCTTATCCAGCTGTTCTTCTCACAGCATTCACAAAAAGGATCTGACAAGGCATCACGATCTCTGAAAACTGATCTTGGTGTCTTTGCAATCTGAAACTCCAGCTCTGTTTTGAGTCACATTTATCCAAGGCCTCTCAAAGACATGTGACTGCATTTACATTCACCCTGCTTTGCAGGCACTCCCGTTTGGAGGGCACCACTTCACGAGGTTCTTAACTGTCTGCCACTGTCACCATCATTCTTTGACAACAGTCTTGAAAGCCAATAGTTTTGAGTCATCTATCCCTTATAATCCAAGCAAATGTCATCTAGCCTTTCAATCTCACACTTTGAGAATTAATGGAGTCCTCAGCTTATCCCAGCTAGAAGGGCTCATGAAGAAGTCTCATACACAAACAAAGCTATTTTCTCACCTTCTTTTCTACCCTGGGAATTCTCCCCACCATTGCCACGTTTTGCTTCAGAGAGTCTCCTTTCAAGAACGCCTCTACTTGATCATCCTCCACAACTCGTAACAAATGACAGCATTCCACAAAGACATGAATGCAAAGACTCATTTGAAATGCAGGTCATTATGAATCACCATATTTCATACCTTGGACATCTTCAGCATCCTGATTAAGCTCGCTTGAGTTTCCATTTTTAATGCTCGCATTGCACACACAGGGGGGCATAAAAATCCCCTATTAAATGCAGTGTTAACCTCCACTTGCTAAAGAACAGTTCCACACAACACACTCACTGCTACCCCAGTGTGTTTGTCTCTGACTTCCAACGTCATAATCCTCTGGCCTCTGCAGGTTGTGAAAGCCCTCACCAAGCACCTGCAGTCCCCAGGCATCCATGAAACTGCCCTGGATTCCCTGGGGCTCTGCATACTGATGTGGGCTTCAGTCAGAGGGACAGCCGGGTGTGCCAAGCAGACGGTTTTTATTCTGGCATTTGCCAGAAGGGAAATTGCTAAAATGTTTTAGGGCCCCCTCAGGAAAATAAAAATGTCACAGTGCCTTTAGCTTTTATCCCTCACTAAAATCAATGTTTTCTAAAAGAGAGAAGCTTTTAATACTCTTATAAGAGTTTTGCCTCAGATCCAGCTTACATTAATTAGGCGCATACTTTTGGCCAGAGTTTTTAATAACTTCATTCCCATAACAATCAACTATTAATCATCTTCACCTCACAGTTGCAGACACGGGATGGGGAATTCAATGGCCTATCCAGGTCGTGCAGTATAAGGACAGGAGCAGAATCTGAACCTGGCTCTTGGGACTCAGATTCAGCTGCCTTGGCCATTGCTCTGCACTGTGCTGTATCATGTGTCTGGGAAGAACAGCGAGACTAAAATGAAACCCACTGTTCCAAAGTCCAGTAGGGAGGTGGCCTGCTCACTCACTCTCCCAACAGCCCTCTACTGGACCATCGATGTTCCAGGCATTCTTTCTAATGATAAATATATAGGAGAAAAGAAAACAGATCGAACACCCTGTCTCACAGAGCTTGCCCTATTGTGGGTCACAACCAATAAACAAGATGCAAAAAGTCAAATATCTAGTATTCTAGTGCTATACTAAGTAGAAGTTACTTAACACTAAGGACTACAAAGAAAATACAAATGAGGAAAAGAAATATGAGCTCTTTTAAGAGTGAGAGGTTGACATTTGTAATAACATTCAGGGGAAGGCTTCCTAGAGTAGGTAACATTTTCTGGAATTTCATTTGCATTCGGTTATTATTAGTGTTTGTCCTTTGGGGTCTTCTTAGAGAAGACATCATTTAATTTCATTGTGAGAATCCACTTGACACTGTTAATCAAACTGCTATGTTTACCATCCATCTCTGCTTTTGTTAGTGAGTGAGGATGCATCTAAGGACCCAATGTTGCTGATACATTTGGGACAGTTTTTGGTCATTGCAAAGGTCACAGGGTAGACAAGCATGAAATTCAAAAACTAGCCTTCCTAAAACCACACTCTGGTGCCCCTGACAATCTGCTTGCTACCCAAATGTGTTAAGCAGTTTACTGTTACTACAACAAATCAATTGGTGTAAATTAACTCATAAATAAAAATGTTGTTTTGCCTCACAGTTTTAGAGGCTGCAGTCCATGACTGCATGGACACACTGCTTTAAGATCTCTCCTGTGTAAGCCTACTGGCAGGGACAGAGAGCAGGGGGCAGAGCATACTACTTACCTCATAGCCAGGAAGCAAAACAAGGACAAGAGAGGACCTGGGTCCCATATCCCTTCAAGAGCATGCTCACAAGGATATAAGGCCTTCTTCCTACCAGGCCTAATCTCCTAAAAGTTCCATCACTCAGTGGTGTGGAGAGGACCCTGAGGACTCTGGGAATCAAGCCTTTCACATACAGGCCTTTGGGGACATCCAGTATCCAAACTGCTACACTGGCTTTCTGTACATCGGGAAACTTTTCAAACAACGGCTCCCCGCACAGGCCTCCAGGCCAATGAGAGTAATCCCCATACCCCATGCCAGCCAACACTCAGGAGCCAGAGTGCTGTAGAATTTACACATGGAATGCATAGGTCCAAATGTGAATGAATGAGAGAGTCTGGATGACATATTGTACAAAGTAGAGAAGCAGCCATGCTTTACAACACTGATGCCAGCATGGATCTGGGAGGCAAAAGGCACCAAGAAAAATGTTCGTAAGGTGTGACTTTGAATGAAAAGGCATAGTTTCACAGGAAAAAAGGAATTTCAAAAGCAATGCCTCAAGCATCTTGGAGGATAGCAACACTGACTTCAGCTCAGCCTTATGAAGACTAGCAGTCACGGGAACACAAATGCCACTGTGGGGCCAATTAGTATTCATTACTTCAAAAGAGAAAACTGGGACTGGAAAGATGGCCCGGTGGATAAGAACACTGGCTGCTCTTGTGGTGGATCCAGGTTCGATTCCCAGCACCCACATGCAGCTAACAACCTTTTGTAATTCCAGTTGCGTGACACAGGTACACTTGCACACATGCAGGCAATACACTCAGTACACATAAAGTAAAAATAATAAATAAAATGTTTTTTAACAAAAAGCTAAGAAATCTGTCATGGAAAGGGACAACATGGGACTATTATCTATATGTCTCTGGTCACCAGATGAGTATGAAGAGACCAAGAGAAAGTGATGTCAGGAGACACTGAAGTGTCCAGCGATGGCATCTGATACAGCAGGACCAAGTTTGCTGTAGGTCAATAGTCATGATTTTCTCCCTTCCTTTCTTCCTCTCTCCCTCCCTCCCTCCCTACTCCCTCCCTTCCTTCCTTCCTTCCTTCCTTCCTTCCTTCCTTCCTTCCTTCCTTCCTTCCTTCCTTCCTTCTTCCTGCTTGGCCTTGAGACAAAGTCTCACAATGTACCCTGGGCTTCCCTCGTTCTCTCCTGTGTCCTAAAGCCCCACTGCAGCAATCTTCAGTTTTCAAACCTTGTTCTACATCATCCCTGCATTCTGTAGCAATGCCTCCTAAACTCTGTGACGGCAAGACCTTGAGGACAGGGCCCTTGCTCTTGATTTTATTTTCATTCTCCTGTGGCTTCAAGTTCATGGATTTTCTATATTGGCTGCTGAATAAAATTTTACCTTTTAAATCCTTTTGCTTTAAAAAAAAGTTTGGACAGTTACCCTGGAACTAACATACATTTTGTTTTGGTTTTTTTTTGTTTTTTTTTAAATAATAATTTTTAATTTAATTTTATTTATTTTTGTATGTGTATGAGTGTGCTGTCTGCATGTAGGTTTGTGCACCCGTGTCGTGCAATGCCGCGGAGGTCAGAAGAGGGTGTCGGATTCCCCTGGAACTGGAGTTCTCCTGGAGTTGGAGTTTCAGACGGTTCTCAGCCGCCATGTGGGTGCTGGGGATCGAACCCGGGTCCTCTGTAAGAGCGGTCAGAACTCTCAACTGCTAGGCCATCTCTCCAGCCCCTAAATGTATACATAAATTACCCAAGCCATTTTGCCTTGGGAAATTTGTAGAGGGACCTAATGCTCCAGAGAGTTTTCCTTGAATCACTCAGGGATTCTCTCCTTGGGGCAGGGAAATGAATGAGAGGAGTTATCAGTTGTTAAATCCAAAGAAGTTCCCAGGAATTCAGAAGATCCCAAATGAACTCTTCCTTGCAACAGTGATGTTACTCTGCGCATGCGCAAGCCACGGGGCTCCAGGGCAACCAAGTGTTCCGAGGAGGTGGCGGGTGCCAAGGGAAACCAGGGCTAGAGAGGGTTATGGGCCGTTCTGAGGACGAGGCAGGTGCCAGCGCAAGGTCATTGTCCCTGGACTGGGAAGCTTGCACAACCTACACAGTGCCCCTTCAGCTGGGCTAGAAGAAGAATGGGCTACTGCTGGCAGTCGGCGGGGTGGCTGGCCACTTGGGGGGCGGGGGAGGGGTGCAGGCTTGCTGAAATCAGACAGATCCACTTCCTTAGGTCCAATCCAGCAGGTCCCCAGAAAACCTCTCATTCCCATCTTATAGAATGGATTCTGCCGGGCAAGCTGGCCAGGATTTCCAGGGACACCTAGCCAAAAGGGAGGCTACTCCTAATGAGGCTCCTGCTGGTTGAGCAAGCCCCGCCCCTAAATTCCATCTGCCTAGCAAGAGAGAGCCTGTTCCATCTGGGTCGGGTCTAGAGGACTGGATGGCAGGTGCTCCTCAGCAGAGATCCAAACCTCACCAGCCAAACGAAGGGCAATTTCTGGGCTCTAGGAAAGAGGAAAGTTGAGTTAAACATCCATGCAAGTCCAAATGCAGTTAAAGTATGCCCTGACCAACCCCCTTGCCACCACACTTCCTGGGCTGCAGACTGTCACCTGGCTACCTGGAGGCATTGTGAGGTCTTTACCTTCTGAGCATCAGACATCTGACAGACCATTCACAGAGGGGTCAGGATTCAGAGGACAGTGTCTAGGAGGAGACCTTCTCAGTACCCTGGTCTCTGTTGATTNGTCTCACAATGTAAACCATGGGCTTCCCTCGTTCTCTCCTCGTGTCCAGAAGCCCCCACTGCAGCAATCTTCAGTTTTTCAAACCTTGTTCTCGACATCATCCTGCATTCTGTAGGCAATGCCTCCGCCTAAACGCTGTGACGGCAAGACCTTGAGGAGCAGGGCCCCTGCTCTTGATTTTATTTTCATTCTCCTTTGGCTTCAAGTTCATGGATTTTCTATATTGGCTGCTGAATAAAATTTTACCTTTTAAATCCTTTTGCTTTAAAAAAAAGAAAAAATGAATTATGGAAAACATACAAAAAAAAAATTGTTGTTTTGGTTTTGTTTTTGTTTTTTTTTAAATATAATTTTTAATTTATTTTATTTATTTTTGTATGTGTATGAGTGTGCTGTCTGCATGTAGGTTTGTCGCACCCGTGTCGTGCAATGCCGCGGAGGTAGAAGAGGGGTCGGATTCCCCTGGAACTGGAATTCCTCCTGGAGTGGAGTTCAGACGGTTCTCAGCCGCCATGTGGGTGCTGGGGATCGAACCCGGGTCCTCTTGTAAGCGCGGTCACGCGCTCTCGACCGCTAGGCCATCTCTCCAGCCCCCCTAACATACATTTTGATGCCAGCTTTTGGTATACCACCTAATCCTAGAGTAATAATATGCATTTCTTGGATATTTGCCAAATAACTATATCATGCTAGAGAGTAGAGATAAACATATACAACATAGTTGATTCAGAAATCATCTTCCAAATTCAGTGAGCACAAACAATTACAAATTTCAATGTTGAACCAAAACAGTCAGGCCAGTAAGGTTTAGAATAGAGAAATCTTTAGTAATTTTTAAGAAATCTTTGGTTACACTTAAAATTTAAAAAAAAAAAATGAGAAAATAAACAATTAGTAAAAATAAAAAAAAAAAGAAGCACGCCGTGGCATGTTGGCGCGATGTCCATTAATCCTAGCACTCAGGAGGCAGAGGCAGGACGGTCTTAGTGAGGTCAAGGCAAGCCTGGTCTTCATAGAGTTCCAGGACAGCTGGGAAAGGGAGACCCCTGTCGTCAAAAAGACCATAAAAAAAAAAAAAAAAAAAAAAAAAGAAAAAAAGAAAAAGAAAACGCAGAGTACTGTGTCCTAGAAAATCTTGGGCTGAAAGTCTTCAGATGAAATTGGGGTGCTTTAAACTCACCCAGCCTTTGCCCAGGTGGATTTAACAGTATATGATTCATCATGGTTCATGCAGATTAAATGAGATTCTCCAATAGAAAGTTCTTAGCCCAGTGTGGCACAGGAAATGTGTTTGCCAAACATTGCCTGCATATTGGTATTTATGAATGTGTTACTGTATGAGTTTTTAAATCTATTGAAACAAAATAATCACATAATTATGTGATTTTTAATATGTGTTTATTGCAGCAAGATCCTTTAGTCAATATGCATGGAATAAAAAACCCTTAACTTACAAATTTGGCACCATAACTAAGGTCCATTGTTGGGCCCGGCGTGGTGCACACACAACTTAATCCTAGCACTGGGAAGGCCAAGGGCAGGCAGATCTCTGTGCGTTCAAGCCCACGCCTGGTTACGAGTGAGTTTCCAGGCCAGCTAGGCAGGCTTACAGGGATAGCCCTTGTCTCAAGAGACCAAAAGAAAAGAAAAGAAAAGAAAAGAAAAGAAAAGAAAAGAAAAGAAAAGAAAAGAAAAGAAAAGAAAAGAAAAGAAAAGAAAAGAAAGGAAAGGAAAAGAAAAGAAGAAAAGAGGTCATGTTAGCAAGCCTATATCCCCACCATGCATATACACACACACACACACACACACACACACACACACAATTTATGATGCCTCATCAAATACAGCCTTACTGCTCTTAGTATCACCTAGAAAAATCCCAAGACCATTTGGGAAAATATTTAAACATAAAGTCCCTCAAGTTTCAGCAGCATAAAAAGATCCAAAATAGTGTAGCTATGTGTCTGGTGTTATGGAACAGCTATGAAGGATCACTAGTATTTAGCACTATCTATTGGGTGCCACATTGAGTACTACTATTTGAGTACTAACTAAATAGTGGACACCACAATTCCCTACTCTTGAAACAGCCATATAAATTCAGTATTCTTATTGGAGAGCAAGACAAAGAAAGACAGACAGAGACAGATGAAGACAAAGACAGAGCCAGTGCCAGGGAGACATAGACACAGAGTGCCAACTGCCATGGTCCTAGAATGAGTCGAGCCTTGGCCCTACGAGCCTCTGGTGAGCATCCCACACACCCTGACTCCTCACTTTAGTAAATCTTGACTTCACATTCTACTTGTTACCTCTTTTCATTTGAGATTACGGAACGTTCATCTCTGGTTCACAAAGCTGAAGTTGCGTTCATAACAGAGCCAGGGAAATCAGGCAACATCCACAGTGAGCACTATGCAGTCAGTTCAGTCGGCTTCATGAGCCATGTTACTAAACCTGTTTAAATGCGTGTTTGTGGAGAAATGAAAGCAGCCAGAAGTTTCTGTGAAATTCCCACTTCTCCTCTGGCTTCCTGAGATACCACCATCACTTTCTACTGATTGCAGACAGCACTTCAGTGACTAAGTTCCCAATAAGCAGCCAAGACAGACTTGTAGACAGAGGCAGCTAACTGACTCTTGTACATGACCTTTTCCAATGAACCCCAATAAATGAAGTATTTGCTACCATACATAAAGCATTATTGGCAGAAGCCAACACAGGTATGCATGATTTCATTCAAGAATATAACTGTGACACTGGGTTTTCCTGGATGAATCAATAACACTGTTGGCCAAAGGGAAATAATTAGTCGGTTTTCTATCTGAGCATTTCTATATACAGATTCAAATACGGATCATGGATTTTTTTTTTGTCTTTTTGAGACAGGGTCTCCCTGTAGCCCCAGCTGTCCTGGAACTCACTCTGTAGACCAGGCTGGCCTTGAACTCACAAAGATCCGCCTGCCTCTGCCTCTGAAGTGCTAGGATTAAAGGCATGCACCACCACACCCGGCGGATCATGGATTTTTAAAAAGAATGTTTCATCTATACTCAAAATACACAGAACTTTTACTTGTCATTATTTCCTAAGCAATACAACATAACAACTATTTGGACCTCTATGGCAAACGTAGCCACAAATTCATTCATGCACATTTGGAGCATCTGAGATATTATACCCTAACAATTCAGACCAGGAGTTCCCAGCTTGTGGAGATTTTGCCCATCAAGGAACATTCATTAATATGTAAATGACCATGTGTAGTTTCATGATTGGGGCATCATGGTACCTGTGTCTACTAAATGGACTATAGGGATGCTACAAAGACACCTACAATCCAAATGACTCTACCCCTAACAAGATGGTCTGGTCAAATGACCCCTATTGGGTTAATGTTAAAAAAAAAAAAAAAAAAAAAAAAAAAAAAACAGGTATAGACAAAACAACCTGCAAAAGATAACTGCTCATTAAAATTTTGAATTATACAAAGGTGTGGAAGGGAAAATCAGTTGGCACATGGAAAATGGTTCCAAGTGGAAAACTTTGAAGTCCAAGGACCACAACAGGAGGTGTTCAACTGGAAACATGAGCATTAAACCCACTCTGCCCTTAACTAGTCATGGAACTTGGGTCAAGTCTCACTGTCCTTTTTAATTATAAATAAAAATACTGACCTTTTTAGGGATGCAATACCAATTGAAAAGATGTATAAATTTCTCCTGGCACCCAAAAAGGAGAGCTGCTCTAAAGAGAAATTTTCACTTTTCTAAGTTACAGATCACATCAAAATGACTAAAATAGCTAGGCTAGATTTAGTATGATGTGGTTATTTCAACAATTTTAATGGCATAACAAGTCACCGAATGGTCGGTCCTCCACTGATTGCTACACAAATGCTTGCATTCCAGACAAGCCCAGAATAGAAGGCCGGCCTCCTGCCGCATAATTAATATACTTGGCTCCTTTGTGGCCTTGGTAAGTGTCTTTTCTCCTTTAGGCCTGAGTCATACAATTATACTTACCACCCACCCTCATCTCTTCTTTCTTTTTCCTTTCTTTCTTTCCATCATTTGAAGCCAATTGTCACTGTATAGTCTTAGCTGGCCTGAAATTCACTCTGTAGATCAGGCTGGTCTCAAATACCTGGGAGGTATATGGCATGGAACAGTGTCAGACAGGAGAGACCTCCCTTTGAGTGGTTGGTGAGAGTGGTCCAAGAGACTCCCAAAATAGCACAGACTACTGCCAGAACTCTTGGTTATCTCTCAGGACTGGAAGATAAGACCCTACTGTTGAAGACAGGAAGATAGGAGATACTTCAGATACAGGACTTAGAGCAATGGAGCAGGAACTGGCCCAGAAGCTTTCTGTCTCATATCTAGCTCTCATAACGCTAGATGGGAATATGCAAACGACGGGAGAAAAATCAATCAGTGTTCCAACTCAGCCCTAAAGCCTAATAACCATAACAACCGGCACAGCAAACTACCTCTGTTGGTGTAGTAGTGGCACTGTTGTCTGGAGGGTAATCAACAGCTATTCTAACCAGACTTAAAGCCCTGTCAATGGGAGTGAACTCATGGGTGGCACTGTAAGTACAGTCAAATACACACGGCTGGAGAGGACATAGATTCTAGAGAAAACCCTATGTCATATCTCTAGACAAGTGAAATTTCTTACTATATGCTAAATATGGAATCTTATATTTACAGGTAAGCATACCATACACCACTCATCAAGAAGCTTCTTTTTGCAACAGACAGAAGCTACTGCAGAATCCCACAGCTGATCAGACACAGAAAATATATGTTAGAGAGTGTCCAGTCCTAGGTGATGCATCTACAGTTGAACCTTCCACCTAAAGCTCATAGAACATAGTGGAACAAGAGGTAGAGAGAAAACTAGTGCATCCTTCAACTCTCACCAGTGAAGCTTCCTTACACAACAGAGCTCGATGCACACAGAAGACCATAACAAGTTTTAAAGAAGAAGAGACTGGGGCTGGAGAGCTAGCCTAGTGGTTAAGAGCACCAACTGCTCTTGCAGAGGACCCGGGTTCGATCCCCAGCACCCACATGGTGGCTGAGAACCATCTTTAACTCCAGTTCCAGGGGAATCCGACACCCTCTTCTGACCTCTGGCGTTGCACGACATGGGTGCACAGACCTACAGGCAGACAGTACATTCATACACATAAAAAATAAATTAAATTAAAAAAAATAAGAAGAGACTGCAAAGTGTGTGTCCCTGGATAGGACACCTATATTAAACCTCACCCACCCAGAGCTCAGGAAGCATTGCAGAAGAGGGGGTGGAAAGATTGTAAGAAACAGGCTGGTTCATGAGCATCAGGACACAGAGGCTTTCAGGCCACCGGAAGCTTGCCCGTGTGAACTTGTGGCAACGGTGGCATTGAGAACAGGACCCATGCCAACTCAATCAGACAAGGCCCAGAGCAGAACAGAGAAATAGGTGGTGGGTCAGCCCTAGACTGGGAACTATTGGAGACTGATTACTACTGGGTGAAGGAGAGTGTGCCTTACTTATGATCTCTAGATAGGCAGACTAGGCTCCAGTAGATGAATTTGCACTGAAGGACATGCGGGTATAAATCCTTGACTAGCTAGGACTTACCATGTATTCCAGAATACATCTAGTCCAGTGAGGGTTAGGGAGAGCACCAATGGTGGAAGGGGTCTAAATTCAATTAAGAACTGTTGTATGAAATGTACAAAAGCTCAATAAAAAATTTTATGCCAATCTTCCTACCTTTGCCTCCCAAGCACTAAGATTATAAATGTGAACACCATGTCTAGCCATTTATCCACTTTGATTTAAAAAGTGGAATAACACTGGGGCTGGAGAGATGGCCTAGCGGTTAAGAGCGCCGACCGCTCTTACAGAGGACCCGGGTTCGATCCCCAGCACCCACATGGTGGCCGAGAACCATCTGGAAACTCCAATTCCAGGAGAACTCCAGTTCCAGGGGAATCCAACACCCTCTTCTGACCTCCGAGGCATTGCACAACATGGGTGCACAAACCTACATGCAGACACTACATTTGTACACATAAAATAAATAAGTAAATAAAATAAAATAAAAAATTCAGGTCCAGGCCAGTCTCAAACCGAAGTGGGGGATGCAATCAGGTCCTGGGGTTAAGAATGAGGTGAAGTAAAGAGCTGGCAGAAACCAACATGTTGAATGTGCTAGATTGCACTCGTCCCAGCTGGCCAGCAGTCAATTATTTTTCTCGGGAACCTGGTAAATTTCTCAAGGAAAGAAAGCTGGGGCATCTGTGTCTTGTTTATGAGGCCCTCCTAGGAAAAGCAAACACAATGCTTCACTGTCCGGTGATGCCACAACCCCAGCCCTGTTTATCCGAAAGAAATGAAATCAGTACTTGGAGGAGTTGTCTACCCTTGCATGGTTATCATTACTATTCCTAATAGTCAGGAAATTGAATCGATTGAAGTGTCTTTCCATGAATAAATTAATAAAGAAAATGTAGCATGTATATATACAAATACAGTAAAATACTGTTCAACCATAAATAGAATGATATCTTGTCATTTACAGTAATATGAATGAATCTGAAGGATCTATCAGTTGAAATAAAGCAGTTACAAAAAGAAACCCAAAATCCTGCACAATCTTGCTCATTTACAGTGATGGCATAACTGGTAAGGGCTGTGAGGAACTGGGGATGGCAGAGGAAAGGTGAGCTGCGTAGAGACAGAACAGCGGGTACGAGATTACAGCTAACAGGAATAAGCCCTGGTGTTGTGTTACAGGAGAGTAAATAAAGAAAACAAAACCATATATTTCAAAATAACTTAGGAGGCAGAATTTGGAATGATCTCTCCATAAAGAGAGAGTAAATCTGGGGCTGGAGGGATGGCCTAGCGGTTAAGAGCGACGACCGCTCTTGCAGAGGACCCGGGTTCGATCCCCAGCACCCACATGGCGGCTAAGAACCGTCTGTGACTCCGGTTCCAGGAGAACTCCAGTTCCAGGGGAATCCGAGACCGTCTTCTGACCTCCGCGGCATCGCACGACACGGGTGCGCAGACCTGCATGCAGACAATACATTCATACACATAAAAATAAATAAATAAATAAAAATTAAAAAAAAAATTTTTAAAAAGAGAGAGTAAATCTTTGCCATGATGGGTATGCTAAATACCCTGAGTTACCATGCAAAGTATACACACCTCGAAAGGTCACATTATACCTTATAAATATGCATAATTATTACATGTCCATTAAAAGTAAATGATATATTATGAAGACCACACTGGCTGTGGGTAAAGCAGTGAGTGGATTTCCAGAGCTGTCAGCTGCTGGCAACAGCAGAGCCTTGCTGCACCATGGTCCTGCCTCAACTCATGGACCCTCTGTGCATCCGTGCAGACCCTACTGGGGCTACACACAGGCCTCTGCTAAGGCCTCTGCCAACCTGGCTTGGAGCACGTTGGGTTCCTTTTCATAAAACATATTCTGAAATTTATCATTTCTTTTTTTAAAAACATTTTTTTTCTTTTTGGTCTTTTTTTTTTATTTTATTTTTGTATGTGTATGAATGTACTGTCTGCATGTAGGTTTTTGCACCCATGTCCTGCAATGCCTCGGAGGTCAGAAGAGGGTGTCAGATTCCCCTGGAACTGGAGTTAAAGATGGTTCTCAGCCACCATGTGGGGTACTGGGGATCGAACCCGGGTCCTCTGTAAGAGCAGTCGGTGCTCTTAACGCTAGGCCATCTCTCCAGCCCCGGAATTTATCATTTCTTATGCCATGGGCTTAACATCATATCAAAAGTCGAATTTTACCTCCTCTCCTACTTGCAAAGTTGAAACTTCACTTCCTTTTCTAGGCTGACATAATCCTCCTCTCCTGTGATTTATACAGGGAGAGAGAGAAAGAGAGAGAGAGACAGAGGCAGAGAGACAGAGACAGAGAGACACAGAGGGACAGCGACAGAGACAGAAATAAGACCTTGTAGGACAAATCTATCTCTTGCTGAATGAGCTTGACCACGGCACAGGCTTATCAATTGCCACATCTTTCTCTGGGAAGAAAACTGCACCCACCTGGGATATTTTCTAAGAGTGCTTTGAAGTTGAAATAACATGAAACAATCATTTTAAGCTCTTTAGTTGGTGCCTGGTATGAAGTCACTTAATAAAATGTAGTTATAGTGCGTGTGATCCCAGCAGAGGAGACACAGAAGATGGGTGGATCCCTGGAGCTCACTAGCCAGCCAGCCTAATCTACTTGGTGAATCTGAGGCCGACAGAGACCACGTGTCAGAAAAAGAAAAAAAATTTAAAGGAAAGAGTACCCAAGGAAGAATGTCTAAGGTTGTCTTCTGGCCTTCACAAGCACACACACAAACAGGGTGGCAAACACACACATAGACAAAAATACAAAAACTGATTAGCTTCTATTATGAAGGTTATTATGGTTGTCAGATTTCTTCAACTAAAAAATGCACATATAGCTATTCGGTCCCATACTAGGTTTTGTCATATAATGTTAATCAGTCAGGGTTTTGTAGAGGAAAAGGACTGACAGAATGAATCTCTATTAAAGGGGGATTTATTAGATTGGTTTATACAATATGTCTAGCTAGTCCAACAATGGCCGTCTTCACATCGGAGACCCTGAAAGTTCATTTTCTGCTTCATCCATCCACTAGGTTGGATGGCTCAGCGGTCCCAATCTGGCACTGAAGGCAGAGATTCCTGGAGAGCCACTGGTCTTCAGAGTACGGCAAAGCTGAAGAAGCTGGGTTGTGACGTCAGTGGAGGATGGCAGCCACAACCAAACCACAGCAACAGAGAAAATGAACGTGCCAGCAGAACTTGAAGGCAATAAGGCAAGAAACGATTTTCCTTGCTGCTTCCTTTTATCTGAGCCACCTCCGGGAGATGCCACCTGCATTTCTGGTGAGTCTTCAGAACGTCTTTCACAGTTGTGCTGAGCCACTTACCACTCAGTTGATGCTAGATCCAAATTGACAACCAAGATTAACCATCAGAGTGGGAGAAAAGACAAAGTTCCTGCTGTCACTGCCCTCACTTCCCAAACTAGAGACACTCAGTGCCATGTGCAGAAGGGAGTGGTGAAGAAAGACACGGCTGTGTACTAGAGACTGGCCACAAAGGAATGGGCACCTACTGTCATTTCTACGTGCAGAGCATACTTCCCAGAGAAAACTGCATTTGGTATTAAAAGCTAAATAACAACAAAGACTCGAGCAAAGAAAAAATCAGAGAGTGGAGGTTTCAGGCAGGTGTAAAGGTCTTGAAGTGAGGACACAACTGAGGTTAAAAAATAAAAAATAAAGCGAGTGTGCCTGCAGTGAGCAAGACACAGAGTGGAGGGATAATGGCAGAAAGCCAAAGAAAGGCCGAATCCATTGAGCTTGTGGGTCACGCTAAAGACCTGGTATGTGACTCCAAGCCCCGTTGAAAGGAAAGGTGAGATTTTAAGCATGGAAGTGATGAGGTTTGACCAAAAAAATTAAATATCTTTATTGTCATTATTATTTTGCATTTAGTTATTCGTATGTATGTGTGCATGTACCACTACGTTGGCATGTAGCAGTCAGAAAACAACTTGTCTGTTTCCTCCTCCCACTATGTGGGTCACGGGGTCTAGTGCAGGTGGTCAGCTTTGATGGCAGACACCTTTACCCTCTGAGCAATCTCACCAGACCTGAAATATCATTTTAGTTTGAGGCTCAACATAGGAAAATAAGAGTGAAATGCAAGGACAACTGGAAAGCGAAAAGCACAGTGGCCCAGGGGGGAATGCTCTCCCTTTGCAGGTGCTTCTGAGAAAAAATCAAATCAACAAAAATGCCGTGAAGACAATTGCTGGCATTGAGTGGACACTGCAATTATTTTAATTATCTTCTTCCAACTCTGCATACAGCAGAGATCTCTATTTCCACAAAGAGCTGTAAAAGGCAGTTACAACGCATGCAACTGTGGGTGCCAGAAACTTGAATTCTCATCAGCTGAATGTTGATACAGCAACACTATAATAAGGCCAAGCAAATGCCAATTCAGGCTGGTGCATATTATTTCGTATTACCATTCTGTTAAATCTCCAAAAAACTACTATACTTGAATGTTGAAAACTCTTTTTTTTATAAAGTATCACAGGGAACATAATGTGTTTTGAATTCAAAATCTAAGATCACTGTTCTCCTCTAGTCCAAAGAGAAGATTTTTGAAATTTTCAAATTAAACCTGTACCAGATTTGCCTTTCAATTAATGTTGAAGGCACAAATAAACTAAAGCTATATGCTAATGAGTATTGTGAAGGGATAGTTGTAAAAATAAATGCAAGGAATACAGTGTTAAATGTAATTCAGAGGAAGAATAAAGACTGTAATGAATGCTGTAGAGATTCAGGATTAGAGTTTCCACTATAACTCAGGAAATAGAAAATAGTGTTGTGTGATGGGCAAGAATCTGGACTCAAAAATGAGACTTCCTGAAATGGATCCATTCTTGCCCCAATTATTCTCCTGTGTATGACCTTGAGGGAGCTCCTTAACCTCTCTCAAATCAGTTTCCTCATATGTGGAATGCCAAAATAATAATCCCTCTCCTTATCAAATCATGGTAAAGATCATACATGATCATCTGTGTAAAGTGTTTAGCAGGGTGCTGGCATGAACATGAAAGAAACATTAGTTGTCGTTACTGCCCTCCAGGACCCAGAGGCTCAGCCAAAGAAACTGGAATTACTTATTCTGGAATTGAGATGAGTGATTGTGTAATTTAGATTTTCATGATGAAAACAAAACACCATAATATATTGAGTCCTCAGGGTCTGGATGCTGTGCCAAGGCTTTATGCTTTTTAAAAGAATGAAGAAAACTTCTCCCCAGCTTCCAGAAACTGGCCTGGCACTCACAGTGGGGTCTTGCTATGTTCTTCAGACATAAACTATCTCATAGATCACCAACTTCAGGCCAGGTGACTGAAACCGTGGTAAACTGAGACAAGACAAAGCCACTTCATGAATAAGAACAGACAAAAGCAAGGACACTCTGTTCCATTTTAAAAATATAGGAAGCTGGGCACAGTGAGATATGCCTAAGCACTCAGGAGGCAGAGTCAGGCAGATCTCTGTGAGATCAAGACCAGCATGGTCTGCAAAATGAGTGGCACACCGGCTGTGACTACAGGGAAACTTGCCTCATATATATACATACGTATATATGTATATATATATTCCATATATAATATATATATATATATATGAAACACCTTTTTATCTCCTAAAATGAATAACAACTGCCTAGTTACTAACTCAAACTTTTTTTGGTCTTTTCAAGATAGGGTCTCCCTGTAGCCCCAGCTGTCCTGGAACTCGCTCTGTAGACCAGGCTGGCCTTAAACTCACAAAGATCTGCCTGCCTCTGCCTCCCAAGTGCTAGGATTAAAGGCATGTGCCACCACACCCAGCCCAACTCAAATTTTATAGCCATACTTGTGTCCATCCCTTGATGGAAGGTTTATTGAATTTCATACTCATATGATCGTCTTGTTTTCCCTTTTTTATTACTTTTATTTTTAATTTATGTATATGGGTGTATTGCCAGCATATATATAAATGCATCTGTGACATGCAATGTTCACAGAGATCAAAAGGTGTTGAACCTCCCTGAAACTGGAGTTATGGACAGTTATTAGCCACCATGTGGATTCTGGGAACTGAATCAGGTTCTCTTCAAGAGAAGTCGGTGTTCTTTTTTTTTTAATTACTTTATTTTTTTCATTTTTTAAGAATAAGTAATAATTTATGAGTACAAGCATCCTTCATGTAAAACCAATTTGCAAGCAGTTGTGCTCAAACTGACACAGCCCATGGGTGCCACCATCCAGCAGGGGGGGCTTGTATGTTCAATCAAGTTGATCAGATGAGTGTCCAGACTATATAGATAAGTCAATGTAAGATGAGTGTCCAGACTATATAGATAAGTCAGTGTTCTTAACCAAACTATACAGAGAAATCAGTGTTCTTAACCACTGAGCCATCTCTTCAGTTTTCTGAAGGCATCTAATGTAGAGTGATCCTTTCCCAAATCATCCACCCAAAGCCCAAATCCTCTGCCAGATTCTTTGTAATATCTTCTTATTGAGATACACACAGTTGCCCAGATAGGTTATTCCCTGATGCACTGAATATTTAACTCAACCATTTGTTTACCCAGGGGTCTTTGTCTGAAGCATATAGATGTCTCTCGTTTAGACCTCTAGATTCCTGTGCAGGATGGCAAATTATCTCTACTGACAGGTAGAGAAAACCAAGTTTCAGAGTGATGGCATAACTTGCTCAAGATCCCCACATAGTAAATTTCAGAAAACAAGTGCCCAGCTCAAGCCAGATGTGACAGTGCACCCAGCACTCCGAGGCTGAGACAGGAGGATCATCACAAGTTTGAGGCCAGCCTGGGCTGCCTTGGACAACCACAGATATATAACAAAACTGTTTCAAAACAAACAAAATAAAACAAAACCAAAAAATAGTCAAACTCATAAATGCTCCAATCTCATTCTAGGGCTCAAGGATCATTAGCCACCTCAGAATGATCCAAATGAAGACTGAGCAAGAAAAATGCAGACACAAGGGTCTGCCTGAGGCAGGGGAGGAACCTCCTACCAGGAAAGAAGCAACAAGGTTCAAAGGAGGAACTACATTCCCCAAATAGACAGCAGTTTTCATTATAATAAGAAGGGAGGCATTTTAACTTGGAAAGATTCAAGCCAAAGAGGCAGAGTACAAGAAGGAGCAAGGAGAGAGAGAAATCCCATGCTGTCTAAATCCATCCTTCTGTGATGGAGTCAGGGTAGTAGTCAGTGACTGGATGGTCCCTGCACTGACCATGAAAATGTGGAAGCCATTGCAGCCAACATTTTCCTTTAAGTGACTGGAAACAGTTGCTCCTATTAACGAAGAATGATACAGTTTTAAACATTTCAAATTTATCTTAGTAATTGAATAATATATGATTTGGGTTTTATTATTTTTCAGGCAAGAAAAAGGATAACTGGCAAGTGAACATTTAATGGGAAAATATATAGCTTGCACAATTTAAAAATAAAATCCAACAGTTTGCATATTTAGCACCTCTCATGCAAGAATCGCAGAGTGTTGTATAAAAATGAATTATGCCTCCTTCCCTCCCCCACCACTCAGGGAGAAGATTCCATTTACAACTGCAAGAAAAGGCTTGTGAAAGTATAGCAGCCCTCTTGCCCACAAAGACGTGGGGTACATTCTGAGCTGAAAGGAAGAAGGAAGCCTTGGGTTGAGCTTTGGAACAGGAGCCCCAGTCACACGTTCCAGTTCTCAGAGAAACGAATCTCCCCTTTCAGACCTGCTCGGTCTCCTCTACCTGGGTCCCTCTTGGCTACTTTAATGTGATTGTTGTCCCCTCCTCTAGGATTTCCCATCTTTCCCCCTTAACTCAGGAAAGTCAGTCATTGGGCTTTATCTGAATCCTTTTGAATTCTTTTTCTCCTCCAAGGAAAGTGAAAGAATGGAGAAGTTGAAAGAAAGAGGCAGGCTTTGAAGAAGGTACAAACGAGATGAGCCAACCTTCATGGGGCCCTATGGAATTCATTCACTTCTTTTAAAATATTTTATCTATTTATTATTTTTATTTTATGTGTATGTGTGTGTGTGTTGCCTGCATGTGTGTAAGTGCATCCATGTCCTGCAATGCCTGAGGAGATCAGAATAGGACATCAGATCCCCTGGAACTGCAGTTACAGATGGTTGTTAGCTGCCACATGGGTACTGACACCCAAACCTGGGCCCTCTGCAAGAGCAAACAGTGCTCTTTTTTTTTTTAAATTTTTTTTTTATTAATTTTATTTATTTATTGTATGTGTATGAATGTACTGTCTGCATGCAAGTCTGTGCACCCGTGTCGTGCAACGCCGCGGAGGTCAGAAGAGGGTCTCGGATTCCCCTGGAACTGGAGTTCTCCTGGAACTGGAGTTTTAGACGGTTCTCGGCCGCCATGTGGGTGCTGGGGATCGAACCCGGGTCCTCTGTAAGAGCGGTCGGCGCTCTTAACCGCTAGGCCATCTCTCCAGCCCCCGCAAACAGTGCTCTTAACTGCTGAGCCATCTCTCCAACCAGAATTCATTCATTTCTTTAAATATATATAGAGAGAAGATATTAATTTATCTTGGGATGTTGTAGGGATATAGCAGTGAACAAAAGAAACAAATCCCTGTCTTCAAGGGGTGTACATCTGAGTAAGGGAAAACTTTAAAAATAAGATAACTGAAAAAACAACAGTTTACTAGAAGGAGCTATAAGCTATGGAAAAAAATAAGGCAAGGAAGATGGGTAGAGGTCATGGAGAAAGATTTTTTAAATTGTATGGTCAAGAAAGAACTCATGCCAACTATGATGGCACCCACCTTTAATCCCAGCACTTGAATGGCAGAGGCAGGCAGATCTTTGTGAATTTAAGGCCACCCTGGTCTACATAGAGAGTTCCAGGTTGGCTGAGACTACAGGAAGACCCTGTCTCAAAAATACCAAAAAGACAAAAAAGAAAAGAAAAGAAAAGAAAAGAAAAGAAAAGAAAAGAAAAGAAAAGAAAAGAACTCACAAGACTGTTGTAGCTCACACCTATAATCCTTGCAGTTAAAAGCCTGAGACAGAAGCAGTGCCATGAATCCAGGACTGACTAGCCTGGGCTGCAGAATGAGATGCTATCTCAGTAAAAAGGGGCCTTACTAAGTTAGTATTTAGGCAAAATGGAAAGGAAGTGAGGGACCAAGTCATAAGTAATCTGAGAAAGGAATATTCTAGACAGACGAAAGACAAGAGTGAAGGTCTTGAGCCTGGAGAATTTCTGCCCCACCTGGAGTGTGGCCAAAGTAGAGAAGAGTGCAGAGTGGGACTGGAACACGAGTGGGCAGCTTCAGCACAGCCTTGTGGGCCACATAGATAAAAACCTTGGCTGTTCTTCTGCATTAGATGCAAAACCATTGGGTCTTTTAAAATTTTAGAATGTGATAGATGGTGTTTCAGAACAGTGAACAAGAGTGAGCGAGCATCCAGTTAGGGGTTCCATGGTAACAGTCTGTAAAAAGATGGTGGTGACAGAGTCAGGCATGGACGTGTTAAAAATATCAGGATCCTCAATAAATTTAGAACAAAGATCTAATAGTGTTTGCTGATAAATTAGACATGGGGTGTGAGGGAAGAAAAGTTGAAGGTGACAGCCAGCACTGGACCTGAACAGTTGGAGAGACGAGGTATATTTAACCAAAATTTAACCAAAGGAAAAAATGGAGGTGAGGCAGGCTTAGAAACAAAGATCAATAGCATGCTATAGGGACTTTTCACTGGGCATGTATATGAGACCAAAGGAAAGGGTCAGAAGCCAGCTGACATCACACTGTGGGTAGATGAATCTGTTAAGAGTACAGGATGAGCAGGCCTGATAGTGCAAGCCTACAACCCCAGCCCTTCGGAGACAGATGAGAGAAGATCAGACGTTCAAGGTCATCCTCAGCCATATAAGGTAGGCTACATTGGATCCTGTCTCAAAAAAAGAAAAGGGAAGGAAAGCAAGAAGACCATAAATTAAGTGGGGGAAAAGACCAGGAATTGGAGGGGCTTGAAAATACAATGAAGAGGCAGGTGTGGTGATGCACGCCTTTAATCCCAGCTCTCAAGAGGCAGAGGCAGAGGCAGGCGGATCTCTGTGAGTTCAAGGCCAGCCTAATCTATGTAGTAAGTTCCAGGCCTGCTGGGTCTACAGGGAGACCCTGTCTCAAAAAGACAGAAAAAAAGAAAATAGAATGAAGAAGAAAATTCAAGGACGGCAAGGTGGTCACTGCACTGCAGGATTCCTATAGGTCAGGCATAAGCACTGACATCTAACAAAGTGGTCAGTCTTGAGGGCCTCAATGATGATGAGGCCTTCATGGGGAAACAGAGTATATTTGTCTACTAATGGCAATAATCTAAATAAGGAGGAAAATTAATGACATGAGAAAAAGAACCATGGGTGTCCTATCCTTGAGTTGTGTGAAGGGATATGGAACCACACAGCACAGCCATGGACTGGCTGTTCTGAGACAGAAGTGTGGGCATTTCCTCACACAGTAATGGCGAGGAAGGGGAACAAAGCAGTATAGGTACTCGGAGGGAAGAAAATATGGTGATTTGTTTTATTCTGGTTTGGTTTGATTTGGTTTTTTGAGTCACTGTCTCCCTATAGCCCTAGCTAGCCTGTAACTCAATTTGTAGACCAGGCTGGCCTCACTTTCATAAGGATCCGCCTCCCTCTTCCTCCCAAGAGCTGAGATTAAAGACATGCACCCCCACCTACAAAGTTATATTCTTGTCACTCCTCTGTTTCTGGTAAAAATAGGAAGCAAAGTCATTTCCAATGACAAAAAGTTTCTAGAGATTTGAAAAGAAAAGTATGACACAGTCGTCTAGACCAGCAGGGTGGAAGAATGTTCCATGAGTCCTGGGAAATGAGATTCCGTAAGACTCAGGGATTCAACCACAAGGCCAGTCACCATGTCTGTGCATGTGTTCCAGCACACTCAGTGCAGAGGTGCAGGCACAGAATGAAGCTGAAATGAATACAGGAAGTGGTAGTCAGATGGAAGAAGCTTGAAACCTTGATCACGGGTGAGAGCACCAAGTTCAGAGTCTAGCCTGGGGGATACAAGGGGAGGGGAGGTCGAAGCAGACTGGAGGGATGGTGCTAGAAAAAGATCACGGCACGAAGGACTTCTTTAAGGACTTTATGCATTTGTGCTTAATACCCCATCCCTCTCACACTAATACCTATGCGTATACACACAAGGAACATGCAGATGGGCATTTGTTTAAATAGGTGGACAGTACAGTAGAAATATATCACATGAAAATTATTTTGAGGAGCTGGAGAGCTGACCCAGCAGTTAAGAGCACCAGCTGCTCTTGCGGAAGACCTGGGTTTGGTTCCCACCACCCACATAGCAGCTAACAACCGTCCATAACTTCAGTTCCAGGAAATCCAATGCCTTCTTCTGACCTCCATGAACATTGTACCATATGGCTGCACTTGCATGCATAGAGGCAATACATTCATATGCATAAAATAAAATATTTAAAATTATTTTCATAAGACTGAAACTATGGGCTAGGGATGCAGCCCAGTTGGGAAGCCGCGTGCCTGGCATCTGTGAAACCCTGGATTCAACCCCCAGCACCTCATAACGAGATGCTATGGCACACACCTGTAATCCTAGCCCTGAGAAAGTGGAAGCAGGAGGATTGGAAATTCACCATCATTGCCACCATACAACTAATTCAAGAGCAGCCAGGGCTATGTGAGACCCTGTCTCAGAAGAAAAAAGCAAGAGTAGGGAGGGAGGGAGGGAGGGAGGGAAAATCTTTTATGTGTTACACATAATGTATGTTTTCTTTCCCATGTTGGGAGTTACATGGCTCTCTTTGAATATCACTCATGACCGTCTGTCATGCTATTTGAGTGTTTGAGTGTTGGCCTATATTTCCCATGTAATTATAAGGTCCCTGAATATCTGAACTTGACAACCTCAGTGGACACCTAACTCACTGGGGCCAGGTAACTATTTGTTTCTCTGTGTGAATTAATATAAATAGTCATCATTTCAGAGTATCAAGGTACTATCTAATAAAGCCATTGGGAAGTGGTTTGACCAAATACTATGTTTACTCACATGAAAATTAAGAAATAAGAATATTTTATTAGTTATTATTAACTAGTAGCCATTTTGAGGACTGAGGCTGAGGAATAAATAGTACCAATAAATTTCAAAATGATATCCAACATACAACTTTTAGAGTTATATGTTGAAAAAAAACTAATATGTAATTGCCAAGAAGCTATTTAAAGAATATGAGATTAAAAGTGTCAAAGGTGTAAACAACTTTTAATCTGTTAATTTATTGTAAGTGTCTTTTAGAGCCAAGTTGTAGTTTAAGATTAGATCTTGGATATTTTCATGTTTCTGCAAATGAAACTAAAATTTTCTAAATTCAAGTGCTAAGCATTTTTTATCTTTCAGAAGTCCCTCCATTTCTTTTGAGATCAAGGCATTGTTAATGGACATGACGTCTATGTCTTTTCCTTTAAAGGCATTCTTCTAAAGTTTGAAAGACACCATGACAATATTTGCCTATGTCTGCATTCCATCCATAAATTGCTTTATGAAACAGACTGGTTATAGAAATAAGAGTTGCTTTTTTATTATTAGACGAGCAAATGTGGTTTTCACTAATAAAGATGGTTCAGGGCCACTAGCAGAGGAAAATCGTGCATTCAGTCATACATGGAGGAGGTGTGAAAGTGTGTTATAAACCCCCATCTTACACCAGACTCAATTACCTGCAGCTTCCTTCACTTACAACTCAGATTCTACCTTAGTTTGGGGATCTATCTAATTCTGACCACTAACTTAATCCCCACCTATATGAAAGAGAAGCCACAATAAAAACTGAGGTCCAATCAAGTATTTAAAAGATGATTCACTACCAAAGGTAAGTAGCTTTTGAATAGGTCTATGTTCTCAAACTTTCCAAAAAGGCTCTGTCACTCTACTCCTAAGAAACACTGTTCTCTAGTTACACCTCCATGAAATGCGACCTTTCTCTCCAGCTGGCACTGAGGTTTAGCCATAATCATTAAAAAAGTACAGGTGTGCTGACAATTCAAGCTAGCACAAGAGGGGCACGATGTGAGGCATGGAGGGCGGGAAGGGGAGATTTACAGGAAGGCTTGCACAAAATCAAATCCTTAATGTAATTTTAATAATGTGGGCTCTCTCGGCCAAATATTTAACCTCCCCTCCCCTCTGTACAATATCATGATCGACTGAGAGCTTATACAAAACCATATTTCAGGGATATTGAAGGCTTTCAATGCAAACAGTAAAAAAAAAAAATTGCTACATGTGTGACCTGCCCAAGTCTGAGTCTGCAACATGCCGTCACCTCCACGACAAAGAAAGGAGGTGGCCCTCAATCAGGGGAGAAGCTTCATGCTGTCCTGCTCACCCAAACGGGCCAAACTGGGACCCATGATAAGGACAGGGAAGCAGGTTTTATTCCCCTACATAAAAGAACTTGATTAGGGTGATGCAGAGAACAGTGGACTCCAGAAAACATCTTTCCCTGGAGGTATTCAAGAAACAATGGGTAATGAGTCATTCATGGAGATATGTTGTACTGGGAAGCCCTAGATCACCTTAAGGACCTCTTTAATGTCTAACATTTTATTTCAGACCCAAGGAAATACTTTGCTTGTGCTGGTTTATTCCCTGTTCTCTGACAGTGCTAATAAACCCTTGTGCCCATTACTGCCTCTGTCTAGGAATACTCCCACTCCTTTGCCCCTTTTAAATATGACCTTTTATGTCAGCTCCTTTACTTCCTTTATTTCTCCTACTTTACTGTCCCAGTACATTTGGGTCAGGGCACTTTGTTACGTACTTTCAGGGCACTTTATACCTTCCCTGCCATGGCACTTATTCTGTCTGACTGTGAAGCCCTTAAGAGTAGAGTCATAATGTTATGTCTATCACAAACATAAACCTTGCAGCCTAGCCAATTCTTATTTTAAGATTTATTTTATGGGGCCTGGAGGGATGGCTCCATGGTTATGAGCACTGGCTGCTCCTGCAGAGGACCTGGGTTCAGTTCCCAGCACCCACATGGCAGCTAACAATCATCCATAAGTCCAGTTTCAGGGATCCAGTGCCCTCTTCTGACTTCCACAGGCATTGCACGACACAGGTGCACTTAACATTTGTACAGGCAATAAACTCATACACATAGAATAAAACAAAAATAAAATATTGTTAAATATTTATTCTCTCTCTCTCTCTCTCTCTCTCTCTCTCTCTCTCTCTCTCTCTCTCTCTCTCTGCCATGTGAGTACAGGTACCCAAAGCCAAAAGAGGGCATGAGATCTCCTGGGACTGAAGTTATAGGAGATTGTGAGCTTCCTGATATGGGTTCAGGAAACCAAACTTCAGCCCTTTGGATGAACAGCAAGTGCTCTTAACCACTGGACCAGCCCTCCAGGTCTCCTGTCCAATACTTAATGAACACCGTATTGATGAATTGATTACATTAATGAAAACTCTGCTGAGCTTTTCCAAAAATCTGCTGCATCAAGATATAATTTATCCAGAGATATTTTAGCTTTCCTAATCATGCAATTTTATGAGTCTTGAGTCCTTTTCTTATTCAGTACATGCTCCCAATAGGAAACCAATATCTTTCACACAGAATATTTGTACACTATCTTATAGTAAAGAGATTTTTAGAGTTAGAGCAATTAATATTCAACCAAAGTTGTGCATGCATAAAAGATCACTATTATTAGTAAGCTCATTTATGCCAAAACTGCCTTTGGCAATCCTTACATGTGCCAGTTAATCATTTTGGCTCAGGTGAACTGAGTGCTGATAAGGAATCCTGGCATGCCAGCCCCAGGAGGAACCCTGCCAGACCCAGCTCCTGCGAGGAGGCTGCAAAGACCCCACTCTTTCTATCTTTAAGAAAATGCTGCAGGGGCTGGAGAGATGGCTCAGCAGTTAAGAGCCTGGCTGCTCTTGCTGAAGACCTGGGTTCAATTCCAAGCAACCACATAGTGGCTAGCAACCATAGGTAACTCCAGTTCCAGGGGATCTGACATCTTCTTCTGACTGCACGGGCATTGCACAACACAGGTACTCTTACACCCATGCAGGCAATACATTCATACACATAAAATAAAAACAATAAATAAGAGATTTTTAAATGCTACAAATACCTATAAGGCATATGACACCTCGTCCAACTGCTTCCTAAAAACTCTCTTCCAGGCCTGAGGACTCAGCTTTGAAATCATAGTAAGACTGGTCATTAATCTACAAACTCTCAGTTTAAAGACCATCATTCAAAGTATGATTTCACAGGGCAGGAATCACATTCATGAACATCACTAATTTAAGGTGACCAATAAGTTCAATTTAATTAGTGACTAAATAACAGTCAAATCTACATTTTCAGCATTTCTCATACTCTTCTACTACTTTTTTTTGTCTTTTCAAGACAGGGTCTCCCTGTGGCCCCCGCTGTCCTGGAACTCACTCTGTAGACCAGGCTGGCCTTGAACTAACAAATATCCGCCTGCCTCTGCCTCCCAAGTGCTAGGATTAAAGGCGTGCGCCACCACACCTGGCTTACTCTTCTACTTTTTTTTTAATATTTTATTTATTTATTTATGTGTATGAATGTACTGTCTGCATGTAGGTTTGTGCACCCATGTCGTGCAATGCTGCGGAGGTCAGAAGAGGGTCCTGGATTCGTGACATGCTTAAAAGTAGAAGAGTACTCAATTCCAGGAGTACTCTTCTACTTTTAAGCATGTCACTGGTCAGAAGTTACATGAGAACTGCTAGTCATTTGGAACTTAACAACTGTACGTGGCTTATAAGAAGAGCCACACAAGCTGTGATTTTACCTCTGTCCACTAACCAAAGATCAGAAATGTCCAGTAAAAAACCCATGCCCAGCCTCCATTCAACTCCCTACATCCTGATAGATGTGAGACATTCTCTCCCCGACAGTTCCTGCCCCAGCGTTCATTGCCTGTGCCTCTTCAAATATCTCCCATAACAAACACTGTCCTCATTCCCCTTGACTGGCTCGATTGATGTTTCACAAACTCTGATATATTTAGGAAATACCAGAAGACCTTGTAAAATGTAGAATCTAATTCCATAATTCTGGTGGGGGCCTGAGAGACTCTGCTCTTATAAGAGTTTTCAGAAATAGCTAACACAGCTAACCATGGGCCACACTTGAGAACATCAAGGCTTCAGGTCAGACTCAGCATAGAATTCATCAGCCTAAGCAGCTTCATCAAACATTAAAATTACTGGAGCCAAGCTCAGTGGCACACACCTTTAATTCCAGCACTCTGGAGGCAGAGGCAGGTGGTCTCTGTAAGTTCAAGGCCAGCCTGGTCAACATAATGAGTTCCAGGACAGCTGGGGCTACAGGGGAACCCTGTCTCGAAAAGACCAATATATATATATATATATATATTGGAAATTTAAGCAAATGTTTATGTGATTTCCTAGGTCAGGCATCTATAATACCCATTAGCATTTTAAAGGAATCTGTACATAGATTACAATGAGAGGCCAAGGCCATTATTGCTCTTTATCTCCTACTTTCTCTCTGTCTGCTCCTGACACATTGATCCAACAGGCTTCCAACAATTAGTTTTCTGTGCCCAAGCTGAGTGCCCTTATTCCGGATACCTAGTATGCCAAGCATGTTCATGTTTAGGAGCTCCACCAAAAAGGTTTTGGATTGCTGAGTGGGAAACCATTATTAAAACATCATGATATTGGACAAAGAATGTTACTGGAAGAAACAAAGAGACCTGAGTTTCAATGTTGGTTCTCTAGGTACCTGCCTCTGTGATAAACAGGTTAGTCACATTCTCGGTGTTTCAATTTTCCTGTACATAATATAAGACCTGTTTTTAAGGCTTTCTCGTAAGAGAAATAAAATAACAAGGGCAAAATTCCTGGCACGTAGTGTTTATAGAATTAATTAGTAACCTATTCCCTTCCTCCTTTATGTATTATGAATAAATAACTTAAGATCTAACAAATTAAGATCACACTTAGAGAAGTATGTTTCTAGTCTTGAATTCAGAATAATAAGAAAGATAACTATTTTTAAAAGACATGTAGGTAGTTTTCTGTAGAATCTTAAAAATAGAATAGAACTGAAAGCTTTGGAGAATTTTTAAGGGAAAATAAGGAATTCTTATGGCACATTTCAACCTTTCTTGCTTTGAAGAAATTGTGTTAGAAAATGCTTGCTATCCGGGCTGGAGAGATGGCCTAGCAGTTAAGAGTGCCGACCGCTCTTGCAGAGGACCCGGGTTCGATCCCCAGCACCCACATGGCGGCTGAGAGCCGTCTGAAACTCCAGTTCCAGGAGAACTCCAGTTCCAGTGGAATCCGAGACCCTCTTCTGACCTCCGCGGCATTGCACGACACGGGTGCACAAACCTGCATGCAGACAGTACATTGATATACATACCGAAATAAATAAAAAAAAAAAAAAGAAAATGCTTGCTATCCAAGAATCACAGCAAATATGTATCTAATTTTAATACAACACTATAAAACTGTCTAGAAAGTTAAAACTAGTTATTAACAGACTCTGGGTGGGAAAAGTATTCCCCAGGGGTAAAATTTTTCCCGAGAGAAGAAATGGATTAGAGAGTCTTGGTCATATGCTTTTCAGATGTGACATCATAAAAATGCCACTCGGCTCTTCATCACAGAAGTACTCAACCCTCGCCAGCACATTTTCAACGAACCTCAACACAACTAATAACTGTAGAACTAATGTAAAATGCCGCCGTCATTTCATGCTCAGTGTGACATAACACCTCCACTTGTTTGTCCCAGAAAGTTAAGCATTTAAGAGCTTTCATGGCTCTAACACAGGCTGTAAAGGCATCTCCCTGTTCTGCCATACACTGTTGTTTTAAAAGCAAGCAGAAGAATTTGGAAAGAAAAAGCAACTTCTTTGGACCAATTTGTCAAATAATGAGAGTTCAAAGCTCTAGTTATCTCTTCTTCTAAAACACTCGGTTATCCCTCAAGGATAAATTTTTCCATTTCTGATAAGGTCCTAGTCCAACCCAAATTACAAAGAAAGGAAGTCTTGGGGGGAAAATGTGTTTACTGATTTTTTCCACGTAACATCTTCAAAGAAATTTAAAGGAAGAAAGAACTGATCCTAAGTATATCTTCCAGAGTAATTAAAAAAATAGTATGACATTTTCCCAATCCTCCTACAACAATCTTTATCTCTGAGGAAACTGAACTAACACGCAAGATCATACCTTCCAAAGTAACGTTCATCCCAAAGAGTTATCCTCACTTGTCTAATATAAAGATCATCTATGAAGTCATTTTCATGCCCTCAAGATGCACATTAAAGTGAGTTTAAAAATAATTTGCCATTTACATATGTTTTCACTAGATTGAAAGTCAAACGCCATCCAAGCAACAAAGAGAGAGCCACAGTATGGTAGGGGCTTCATTCAGCAAGACAGAGCACTGGGCCTCGCAAGAGATACGTTTCTCATGATGAAGGGTTAAAAGAGGACACGAAGCTACCCTCTGGAAGTCATTAAGTTACAAAGCCCCAAGAAGATAAAAGTTTCCATTTTCTAAAATGTAAATCAAAAACATATTCATTAGTATTGCAAAACAAACATGCAAATCTTCACCACTTGAAAAGCTCGGCTAAATATGTACAAGGGCTAAACCCAAAAATACATCTGGTCCTCAGTTACAGAACTGGCTTTTTTGGTTTTATCTAAAGAGTTTGTCTGTCTTCCATGGTTGGCTTCTTGGATTATTGCAATTCATAATAAGCCTTTTAGCTAAGGATGAAGTAAACAAAGATAAAGTCTATGTCCTAGTTTTAAATGGTCCAGATGGGATGATTTTTCCATATGTTTAGCACATCCACTGTTTATTAATCATTGCTAGCAGAGCTTAGAGGATTACTGGGTTTATTGCTTGAGCAAGAGCTGAAATTTACAGTTTGTATAATCTCTGCACACCTTTTTAAATAGTTTGTCTTTTCTAGATTGTTCTTTGTGCTTAACTCAGGTTGGGTATACATCCAGATCTGGAGGTTTGGGTCTCTGTGTCTGTGTGTGACCTATTAGGGGGTAGAGACTTTCAGCCAACTGATCAAGAGGAGGCTTTTGTGCCCAAATTTGGAGACAATATCAGTCCTAAGGAATGTGTTACATCATAACAATGACAATGTGGGTAAAACTGGCAATACTTGACTCACTACCCTTTACAGTGATTTACTTAGTGTCTGGCAATCTGTTTTTCATATGATGTTTGTTTCTCATAAACAGTTTCAACATGGGAGAGTATGGTGTCAAGATAACAGTCCTATCATTCGTCATTGCAGAACGTCTCTGTGGCTTGCCAAGAAAAGAAGGTCCTTTTATCTTGTGCTTCTCATGAGCCCTTGCCTTCTGGTGATTATTGCTCATCAGTGGGCTGTATTGTCCTTTGAAACCTGACCATTACCGCCTCTGTTAGGTTGTCATGTCAATTTGCCATAAGTGAAATGAAGTCTGTGGCAGGGTCAGCATGGGGAACAGAGGAGGGAAAGGAGAGAAACAGGAGCTGTGGAGAGGGGAGACCCTGAAAATGAGTCAGTCAAGCTGCAAAGCCGCCCTCATTTCCAGTTTTTAAGTGGAAATGGTTTTAGACGAAGCGAACACTTCCATTTTCACAAATGGACCAAGATCTTGGCTGTATTTTGCTTGCAAACGGTTAAAACAACAATGTGGGAGGTAAAGGGAGAAATCTCCGTCTTTTTATATGACAATCACTGTTTTCCATGGATCCGAAGGAAATCTGACAGAAGGCTTCCATATTTGGAACAACCCCTAAAACTTGGAAGGAGAAAAAAGGGGGGAGATATTCTTAAAGTTTTCTTTTAATAGAATTGGTTAAGACAGTTAATGTTGAAAATGTTCTATTAATCATGGATGCTTTTTATAGTATTTCTACATGGGTTCTGAGATGTGGTTTTATATCAAGCAAGAGGAGGAATGGAAAACTGCTAGAAAGCATAAGAATAGGCAGCTGTGGGCACAGACACACCAAAAAAAAAAAAAAACCCTTAATATTCAGCCCTTCAAAAAAGACTTTGAAATTGCTCCACTGGAGTGTTATGTATAATTAAACTCTGAACAAGAATCTGGTATGATTCCTATCCTATACTATGGGCCCATAACACTTGCCCTTGTACAATAAAACAGAGAATTTGTCCCCAGAAATCAGCAGTATTATGTTCATGGATGGAAACAATTTAACCTGAACTTGGAACATCACTTATATTAACCAGACAATGGCCAGGTAATCTGTACGTCTACACAAAGAAGCCTCTTCTGATATCTCACCTCTGTTTGTGGAGTCGGGATAGGCACTCATTTAAAAGCATCATTCTCAGGTAAATTGGTACCCAGGAGAAAGACAAAGCCTCCTTTCCTAATCAGAGAGAAAAAAAAATATGCTAGTGTGACTCATCAAGATTATTTCTTTCAAGAATCTAGTATATAGAGAGCATATGTCAAAAGAACGACAGATCTGACAGTTACAAAGTTTAGCCACCTTCTGAGAATTTCTTATAGTGGGAAATGAAAAGGAAGATTCTAGATGGTCAATAGCAAGTTATCCTTAAAGAATCTGTAGTTCACACAGCAAACTGCTGAGCTTTAGGCTTCAGCAAGAGAAGCCCAGAGAAGGCTTGGCCTCCTTCTGAGAGGGACTGCTTCACCGTAGCTGTCTGTGGGCAAAGGAATGTTTTGCCATGATCTAGCAGCAAATATTTCAGCAACTTAACCAGGATTCATGAGGACTCTGCTTATAGTTTCCATCCTCAAAGTAATTGTCTAGGTAGATGACTCCCTCAGAAATGACTCAACTTTTTTCTTGCTGAGTAAATGGCTAAAACCAACAATTGCTCAAAGCAAGAAGAAATGGTGAGAGTGACTGGACAGTGTCTAAGTAGCTAAATAACTGGGTCCAATGCCACCATCCTGGATGAATTCATGGCCTTTTCTGCAAACCCTAGCCGTCCCTTCCTAACTGATGTTCAGAGAAACCCCAGATCTCCTCACATCTCCAAAGCTCTTAGTTTGTGTGCGCACTACTCACCATTCTTGGGCATTCTTCCTTCAGAGTATGTCCTCTCTCACCTGTGTCCTTGCTTCTGTTCCAGTGATGTCTTGATGCTGGTGATTTCCATTTATTTGGATGACTGCAACAGCCTGCTAGGGGCTCAGATACATTTGCTCCTAGCCTGTCCACAGCAATCCATGCTGTAGACTGTTAGCCAAAGTAATTTTGCCCCCAAAAGTCAATTTCATATTGTCCCAATCCTGAGCACAAGAAAAGCCAAGTTTAAGTGGCTGTCATTCAAGCTCCAGCTACTGCAATGTCACCTCTTTTCCACTCACAACCTCTCCTTTCCCTTCTCTTTGGCCAAAGACTCCCCAAGCTCTGTTCCAGTTCAGCTCCATCCTGCTTCACGGGCCTTGCCCGCTGTCCCAGTCATATCAATGTCTCCCTTCTCTGGACCAGTAAAACTCAGTCTGACTCACTATAAACACAAAGACACAGCTGTGTGCTGCCGTATCACTATCAACAGCTTCATGGATGTTTTTTTTAAACTGTATGCTCAGAGATGATGAGGACTGTTTGTAAAATGCCCTGGTGACTACTACACTGAGCGCCTGCTGTATACCGGACACAACACTAGACATTGTCACTAGGTTTTGTCTCTAGAACATGAACTCCATGATAGAAGTCTATTTTGTGCACACAGTGCCTGGCAAAATGAACAGGTAACAGAATTCTCTGGGATTTCAATCAACAGTTACTGCTGGATTTTGAAAATAATTCAAACGCGGCACATAAAGTCCTAATATAGAGATATTTTAAAATGTATCCTAACCAATGATCAGAAATATTATTCTGGCAAAATGAACATATTCTCCTCTCTCATCTTAGAATTGGTTCTCTAGATTCATTCAGCTGTTTGTTACAAAAATGACCTTTGGTGACACTTCATTATTTTACTATGATTTTCCATGTCCACACCCATGAGTTACAGGCACCTGTGGGGACTTCCCGAGAGCACTGGCCAGAACTCAAAATTTCTGACTGACCATTCTTTTCATATGAAATTCCTGACTAGATTGCCCCTTTGGTAGTTATTTTCATCTTTTTATGAGTTCCATAAATAAATTTCCCCCAAACATTTCCACTGCTTCACTCCTCCGTTTAGACTTAATCATCTTAGATGATCAAGCGCCCTTAGAAGAAGCCTTAAGACATGATAACAATACAAAAACATCTCATCGTAAACATCCAAGTTGCTTCCTGATGGGCAGAATAAATGAGCCACTGACAAAGATTTTACCAAATGCACATGGACGATGAGCAATCCGGATGGTCCAAGTCACATGTCTATGCAGAACAAACTATCCAGGTAAAGTAAAGCCCACTCCACCCTTCACTTACATTTTTCAGAATAGTGAAAGCAATAGATGCCAACTAAAATGAGAAGTTTATAAAGCCAAACTTGGCCCAGTAGGGAAATATATTTTATACTACCATGTTTTACATTTGCATACATGGCACCCTTCAAAGCCAGGAGTTTATATTTTCCCACCAAGACTCAGCATGTGTGAGAAATGCTTTCCAAAAACGAAAGACTGGCTAAGATGCAAGTGCAAATATGGATTTGTGGGCAAACATACGCAGTTTAACCTGAACTAAGATCTTTCCTCCATAGCTTGGATGAGCCTGGTAATTAACCCAAGTCTCCTTCAGACAAGAACTTTGAAGCATTAGGCCAGACTTAATTCAATTTAACAACTTCAAAATCCAAAACACAATAGCACAAAAGAGAGTCACTCTAAAAGCCAAATCATTTCTCAATAACTATAATGCATAACTGGAGAAGGGGGATTCAGTAAGAGATAATGTGCTTACGGCTGGGAATTGTTGGTTAGTTCATTCTTCTTGTGAAAAGGATTATCTCTGTGGCCACAAATAAATTCCAAGGGTTCAGATTCCTTGATACTTCTCTTCCCCCACAACTCTTGGAAAGGAAATAATACTAGAATTTTCTATTGATTTCTAACCCCAAAAAGCATTCTCTAAGGAAAGATATGTCCACAAGATCTTGTACTAAAAAGGACAATGATATTTCTCTCCCTACCATCCTAACAAAAGGTTCATATTGTCAAATATATTCAGAGGTTTAGGTTAGGGGTTATAAACTTGTATCACATAGCTAGACAAGGAGAAAGATTGTGAAATTGGTCCCTTAAACTCCTTTCCAGGGTGCTTGACTTTGACTCACATGACTTCATCCCTAAGCAACTGAACATGATTGATGCTCAGTGGCATGGGCTCTGTCTTTTTGTGTCTTTGAAAACAAAAGAAAAAAGATGTCCAAGAGAGATTACATGGAGATTTGAAATTTGTTTAATGCATGGTTATTTGCCTACATATGGTCTAGGCCTGTTTGATACAAACTGCCAAGAATCTTCTATGGTTCCCAGGAAAATCTCAGCTTCAGCTCCACAGACCAAGCATTTCTGTATCACTTTAATTGTTCCAGAGAGATGCTACACAGTGAACAGCCAAGCACCAATACCCCAGCAATTTTGCCAATCTGGATATGGAAACCAAACAAAAAATAAAAATACATTCCGTGTTCAAAACAGAACTTATTTTTGTGGGTTATTTTGTGTCTAACTTCATTGTGAATAATTTTATTTGGAATAGGTTGAGGTGCCCAAGATAAAAAAAAAAAAAATGACAAGAGCAGGCATTAGTGGCATTGTGCCCCCAGCCCGGGGTCCTAGGAAGAAAACAAATTTTCTTTGGTGTGAGGCAATGCCAATTCAGGAAGAGAATCCAGCATCCTGAATGAAGAATGAGCTCATAAAAGCATTCTTTCCTTTATCAAGATGATGTTTTAGGCCTTAAGATTTCAAGAGTTGGCTTGGATTTTTATTTTTCTTTGATCAGAACAGTTCTCACATGGTTTGTCCATGGTGTTAATACAGGTGACTAAACACTTGGGGTAAAGTAAAGGAACATCCATTAGCAAAAGGTGCTCTCATTTAAGTATTTACTACATGAGAGGTACCAAATTAGATGCTCAAAAGCCACCCAAGGCTTGGTAATATGGTTTAATTTTGAACATGGATGAGACTTAATAAAATACAAGCTACATTCAAAATATGGTCAGACAAATCAGTAATTTACAACTTGGATTAGGCATTGGGTCAATTAGCTAAAGCTAAAGAAAACAAATGAGGTTTGAGTTGCATCTGAGAAGAAAGAAATTCAGATTAGTGGCAAAGGGAAGACAGATATCCATAGCAACAAGTAAACATTTAAAAAAAAGTTCTTATTGAATCTCATAGTCAGAGTTACAGTTTAAATGTTTTCTTCCTTTCCTTAACTGTAACAGAAAACTGTTTAAATAGTTTTTGTTTATGAATTTTCTAAGAAAGCAGTCTTTAGATAAAGTAACAATGTGATTCAGATTGGCTAAATTCTAGCATGGATCTTAATGGGCACTTTCAGAACACAATGTGAAAGAAATATACACCAATAATAATTAAGAATATTGTAAGGAAATGGTGTCATTGTATTATACATTTGATCTGAAGTCTAGGTTTTTTCTGGTCTATATTAAGGGATAATATAGACGCCTCCAGACTAAGCCTATATGATGTAGCTCTGCATACTTAGTTCCTAGTGAATTGCTGAGGGTTATAGCAGATGTTCATTTAGCACACATTCCAGTAAACTCGTCTACAATGTGGCAAGATATGCCCTAGGTGTAGTAATGGCACAGATGTTATGGTGGCAACTCACTCCTTTCTGGTTGTATTTAAGAACCATTCCACAGGAGGAAACACATGTCTGGTACTGTCAATTTACTCAAGGACCCATAGTGTGGGAGCTCACAGGCTCCTTGGGTCAACCTACTATTATTTTATGAAATGGACATAGCGTCCACCTGCCCTCTAGTGTCAAACATCTCTATACCCATAGATTACTGCATCTCTCAGTCTTCATCAGAGTTCAGAGCTTTTGGTTTCTTGGTTTTTGTGTGTGCCGTGGGTAGCACTTAATGGAGATACTCACAGCTGATCAAACTGTGGAGAATAAGTGTCAGTGGAGTGCTCAGCCACAATGGGACATCTGTATAACACACCACTCCCAAGGCTCAGGGACCATCATGAAAGACGGGATAGAAAGATTCAAAGAGACAGAGGTTAGGGAATTAAGCCTGAAACCATGTGCTCTGGATGTGAATTTACAGCACTGTGGCTGCATGCACAAGATAAACATATTCAATACTCTAGCACAGAGACGGGGAAAGGCTCATGAAGCTCCACCCCTAACTGAGAAGGTATGGACAATCAATACCTTCCAGGGGAGAGAAAGTCACTTTTCTTTAAGGATGTGGCTCCTGGGAGATTGGCCATCTTCTAGTGGATGGCCCGACATCCATGAGTATCTGAGAATCACAAACTGGATTCTGTGGACATGAAGTTGGGAGGGCAAGGTCAGGTAGGAAACTGATGTAAGAGGAGTTACAGGAAGGAGTGGTAGGTGAATATGATCAAAATACATTCTCATGTATGAAATTCTCCAACAACTATTCAAAATACTATATTTTTCTAAAATAAACTGGGCCTAGCCTGGTGGCAAATGCTTTTAATCCCAGCACTCAGGAGGCAGAGGCAGGTGGATCTCTGTGTGACTGAGGCCAGCATGGGCTGATCTACATAGCAAGTTCCAGGTCAGCTGGAACTACATAGTAACATTGTCCCAAAAACACACAAAAAAGGTAAACTAGCCTAAATCGCATGTTACCACTTTGATTCTTGTAAACACAGCCTTTTGACTCACCTCCTCGGTGCCATCTCTGAATTTGGCTTTTGACTCACCTCCTCGGTGCCATCTCTGAATTTGGCTTTTGACTCACCTCCTCGGTGCCATCTCTGAATTTGGCTTTTGACTCACCTCCTCGGTGCCATCTCTGAATTTGGCTTTTGACTCACCTCCTCGGTGCCATCTCTGAATTTGGAGATGAGCATAAATTAGTAAGACTTTCCTTCTCCTGATGAGTTCCTTAAAGTCTTTTGTAAGAAGAGCAGAATCTACAAGGTCTGGTCATGAAGACCCCAGCAAGATGACCTTTATTTACAGCAGAAGAAGATGATGAAGATGAAGAGGATGAGGAGGAGGAGGAGGAGGAGGAGGAGGAGAAAGATTTAAAAACCTCAGGTTGTAAATTACAGCATGATGACAGGGTGGCATTAACTTAAAGAGGACCTGCAGGCAAATGAGTTCCAGTCTGTCTCTCAAAGCAGTAACAATGCACAATAGAAATTATACAATGTTCTAAGGAGTAATTGAGCTAGTCCGAAATTAAAAGAACTATGCGTACACAACATAATGAGCAGATTTATTAGGGAGAAATACACAGCCGAGGAGGGAATTATTGAGCCAGCAAAGAAACTATGGAAAGATTACCCAACTCATTCCGTGGCTACACAGTGACTCCCAGGCAGCCTTCTGGGTCTCCCCAAAACATAGCTTTTCACATCCTAGCCTGGGCTGCTTGGGTCCTTTCTTTCCTAGAACTTACAGATCCCAAGCCTCCACTTCCAACCAGATGAAATGACAAGGTAGTCAAAATTACAGCAGAAACAATTGACATCGTCTTAGTTGATGTCAGTAGGCCTCTGCTCACGGCCACTCTGAATTCCAGCTGGGTCCTTAATGAACACAAGCATGATTTATGACCTCTATTTTGTACTTTCCTGGCATGCATATAAACCTGGCATTATTCAATTTCCATTTGTCCCAAATCTTTATTGAGCAACAACCATGTGCAGTCCCGAAACGGCAACTTCGAGGCTGAATTCCATGGATGCAATGTTACAAAAACTTCCTTACCATCCTCAAGGTGCCCATTATTATAGAAACAGTCAGCTCAGAGGTAATTCTTGTGGCTTTGGGCTCACCACAGGTGGAAGACGTTAGCTTAGATAAACATGCACAAGAAAGCAAACTCTGAAATAATATCAAGGGAAGGTGGAGCCTTTGAGACCAATAAATGAGTATTATTATCTTGTGAGATAATTGGGTACAGAGTAGAAAGGGCAGCAAATGCTTGAGGTGTTGAGACAGACTCCCTTTCCTCCCAGTCCCGTCTGGTCTTCGGTGACTTTCCCACAGGTGTTCTGCCGCCACACTGGGAGGCAGCCAGGAGGATGTTCAACTTTGTCTTCACTGCCACACCCAAACCCACAAAGAGAGAACTCCCAGGCAGACCTGCCAGGCTCAGACACAAAGGATAATGCAGCAAATACAGAAACAAAACTCCTGGGAGAAAAAAGAGATGGTCTGACAGACAAGGCCTGGGCAGCCCTTAAAGAGGTGGGGCTGTGGGGGTTTCGGCACAACAGCCTGCAAATTGGTTTTACATGAAGGATGCTTATACTCATGGATTATCACTTATAGCTAAAAAATGGAAAAAAAAACTGAGAGAAATATGCAGGACAGTTATGGCAGAATGCATGATCTCGGTTGGGGTGGGGGT
>VZQC01002448.1:3913568-4018901 GCA_009823505.1 Rhizomys pruinosus
TAAAACCAAAAAAACACAAAAGGGGTCAGGCATAGTGGAATATGCCTTTTTTTAATCTAGCCACTTGGAAGGCAGAAGCAATTGGATCCGATTGAAGTTGAAGCCGAGCGAGGGTTTATGGTTTCTGGAAGCGAGGTCTACATGATGAATTCAGATACCAGCTGAGGCTTAAGAAAAAGACCCTTCAGAAAGGGGAAAGAGAGAGAGAAAGAAAGAAAAAGAAAGAAAGAAAGAAAGAAAGAAAGAAAGAAAGAAAGAAAGAAAGAAAGAAAGAAAGAAAGAAGAGAGAGAGGGAAGGGGAGGGAGGAGGAGGGAGGGAAGGAGAGAAGGAGGGAAGGAAGGAAGGAAGGAGGGGAGGAAGGAAGGAAGGAAGGAAGGAAGGCAGGAAGGAAGGAAGGAAGGAAGGAAGGAAGGAAGGAAGGGAGGGAGGGAGGGAGGAAGGTCATGGCAAATAACTCTCTTGGTCCTTTCAGACGCTTAGTTCGCTCCTCTTATTTGGGACTTCTGGACAGGATTTTTGAAACCAGTGTTGGTTTTCCAAAACCAATCACGTGCAAAACTTGGCCACCCACAAAAGAAGTTGTTTCTCAAGAGTCCCTCCCGCAAGCCTACATATGGTTCCTTTTCTATTTATATCTGCAGGAAGAAATGATAATGACCTTATTAAAACCTCCGATGCCCCTGTCTTCTCCTACTTTCTTCTCTACCACATGCCTCCAACTTCCCTATCTCCTAGACTCCCCTCCCTGTTGCCATAACTTTTTTTGAATGGGCAAAGGGAGATTATTCTCAGTGTAAGGTTTGTAATATATTACCTCTATCAAGACAATAATTCAATGAAATTTTAATGTAAATTGCCTACCTAAATGTAGCAGAAATATATGAAATTAAGCATAAAATGACTTAGTACCATAATAATTACTATTTGTCAGTTGCCTTGGGATTTGATGACTATCTGTTTATTATCTTGCTTCATTCTTAGAAAACCACAGTGAGATAAGCTGCTAATCATCTCCACTTTATCAGCTTTCACCTGAAGCTAGTATAATCAATGACTCTCTGCAGAACGCATCTGTCAGTAAGGGACCAGCAATTTGTGTTGAACCCAGGCATTACAGCTCTGAACCCTCTGTTCTTTCCCAATCCAGGTGATGTCAGAAAAGTACAAAGGAGGTGTTATTGGAATTCAAAGAAGGAAACACCATGAACAATACAGAATGCTCTCGGAACCACATCACAGATGTGTTCTCCCGCTGGGCATCTGGCTGCAGTGACTCCAGTAACTGGTTTATCAAACAGTTGCTACAAGTTCAGCCAACAGGGTCCTTCCCTAGAGTTGCTCTGTCACAACAGAAGAGGCCATTGTGGCCTCACTGTTGTTCCCAACAGCTCTGGGAAAACAAATTTACCTTTATAATAACGAAGCTGTTAAGGTTGCCAGATTTCTGTATTGAACAACTAAAGGATGCTCTGAGTAATTACCAATTTTTTAGTAGGAGAGGTCAAAAGGGTTCAAGACTTCATGCTGATTTGTCCTTCCCTCCATCAGGAAGTTGCAACATAATTTTTTTTCATTCAACAAATATTTCTTAGGTCCCTACTTGATTGATACAAGGCATGGTGCTAAGTACTAGAGTTCCTCAAAAGTGGCCAGCTGTGTAAGATACATTCATCAATCATAGGTGCCTACTTCTGAACTGTTTCACAGGTCGGAAACACTTCACTTTCCCGGACCATAAGAGAAGCCATTGATAAGCTGCTCCCCCTCAGTACCATCCTGCCTAAAACAGACTCCTGGAAACCCAGGTCTTACTGTTCAATCAGTGTTGTCTGTTAATCCACTTCTGCAAACAAAACTTTGTTTTCAAGAATTTCCTGACCATGCACTTTGGGAATTCCTGCTTTGATGGGTTTCCAAGCCCTTTGGGCCTCCTTGGGAGGTAATAACAGCTATGTCAAATCTGTCCCTCATCCTTCTCCACCGCCCTAAAGCAGCTTCCTCTCTGACCTTCTTAGAGAGATGTTAATCATTCTTTTTAAAACCAAACCAAAACTCACCATAGCCTTCCCATTGCTGATAACAAAATCAAAGGCCATTTTTCTGGCACTTCCTCTCTCTGCCAGGAAAGAAGTGTGCACAAGGGGGACCTCCCACTGAGCGGGAGAGGCACAGAGGTCCTCCTTCAGCCTTGCATTTTTCCATCACACAGGTGAAATCTTTCCTTGTCTACGAGTCCCAGCAATTGGGCTGTGGAAAAATAGGTCCACTATTCCGAGAAGCCTCGCTTTTCTGAGATCTCCATCTTCCTCTGGCATTTTGTTTCCATTTCTGCATTGTTTAGGCATCAAAAAGTTCATAGGAATAAGCATCCATGTGTTGAATTGGCACAATCAGGCCTGGACCATAGCTGGTCTCTCCCAACCTGGGAAGAGGCAATTCCCTCCAGAAGATACTCTGCAAGGCATCAGCAAGCAAACCGGGAAGATACCAGTAAAGCAACTCTTGAATTCAGAGGTCAAAATAAAAAATAACGATTTGATTACGATGAAATTATTTGACCTATTTGGATCTTTTGTTCTTCTGCTTCCAAATAGTATTTGGATATATCTAAAACAATTATGCTAAATGATAACTATTGTGGAGCAGCTCATTCTGATAAATGCAAAAGAATAAATAAGACAAGCCAGGCGTGGTGGCGCACGCCTTTAATCCCAGCACTTGGGGGGCAGAGGCAGGCGGATATTTGTTAGTTCAAGGTCAGCCTGGTCTACAGAATGAGTTCCAGGACAGCTGAGGCTATAGGGAGACCCTGTCTCAAAACGACCAAAAAAAAAAAAAAAAAAGAATAAATAAGACAGAGTTTCCATGAGAATCCAATTCTCAAAGCAAAGAAACATTCAAATCACAAATGGCCGGACTCTGGGAGAATGTCAAAGATTATTTCTGAAGATATGCTTCTCAGAATGCGAATCCTCCTGAGCCCTCTGCCAAAAGTGCTCTATGGTCTCAGAAGCTTGTCATATGGGGCACGAATCCCAGCTCTCAGAAATTCCCCAAGAATATCAATCACCAAAGCAAAGATTTGAAAAGTTCCACCTTAACCTGTTCGACTTTTTTGAACCTAACCTTTTCAAAACTAATTTGGCAACCCACCTTGGATAGTGAGGTATGTTTAAAGCATGCATTAGCATTTCATAAAAGGAAAGCAGTTCAGAAAAGGAAATAAATTTACCTGGGTAGAATGGATTCCTAAAACTTAACTAACACCCTTAGCATGGGACTAGCTTAAGGGCACAGCAATGCTGTTATTATGTGTCTGTCTAGAGCCCGCCAGACTGAAGTAATAGCTAATGCATTTTTCCTTCTCTAATTGGCATTCTAAGCCTTGGCACCTGGTCCTTAATCTGAATCACAAGACCCCACCTCAGTTCAATAAAGTGGCCTTACTGAAGCCATGTCTCCATTTTACACACATCTAGCCCCAACCTTTCGTTTTAATATCCTTTTGGCCCATGGTTCCTACTCCAGGGACTGTTGACCACTCCTCAAACCATATTTCATGAAAACTAATATTTGTGTAGAACACATTAGCCCACTTTGGGTAGGGCAGCGGTCAATACAAATGTAACTTCCTGGGAAATCAGCACCAATATTATTCTTATTTTAAAGACAGCTGATAGAATACTTAACTGGATAGTGAAGGCTTAAATGGAAATTACTCTGAAATCCAGATTGGAGATTTCTATATCTGGCATGAAACTGAAACCATTCAAATTCCTGAAGGTGGTGGTGTAGATAACCATGGTCTCCAGCCTGAGATAGCACATTCGGTGGATAGCTTCTCTAGGTTCCCCAAGCCATTTTCACATCATCCTGGCTGAACCCTCGCCCAGCTCCCCCCACCAGAAGGGAGATGACATGCTTATTACCATTCCCAAGCATGGCCCATGTTGTTTGGGGCTAGATCTCAGTTCTGCAACTTGTAAGAAGTTCTCCTCTCTAAACCCAAGTTTTTCTTATCTGGAGGTGAGAGCAAGAAGGCCACATGATAGCTGGGACTCCTTACAGCTTGCTTCTGTTTGCTTAGTTGGCAAAGGCTTCCTTTACACAGTGCTAGGCACAGAGTTGACAATGGCAGTCTTTTTAGTCAGTAAGGAAGACAAGAAACTGAAAGCAAAATGACCAAACAGTGCATTACCAGAGTCAGCTGGTCTTAAATAAAGTGACCAGGAGCTAGGGACGCAGCTCAGTTTGTAAAGATGAAGTCCCAGCTTCCGTCTCCAGCACCACATAAGCCGGGAGTTGATAGGCATACACCTGTAACCCTGGAACTTGGGAGGCAGAGGAAGGAAGATGAAACGCTCAAGGTCATCTTCAGCTACTTAGTTTAGTGAGCCTGAGGTTTTTCCTAGGTTGCATAAGACTCTGTCTCAAAATTAATTAATTTATTTAATTTTTAAAAATAAATAGGAACTTTTAGGGAGGAATAAAGGAGATGTCGGTAATTCCACAACGCTTCCAATGCCAACAGATAAAATCTAGACTAGGAACACAAAACTTGTAGAGAGATTCAGCAAGGCGCCTTCAGCTACGCAGGCAGCTCAGCTCCTGCATCTTAGAACATCACTGTTCCCAGGGAGATAATTCTGTGCTTGAAGGCCAGCAGGAAGGAAGAACAGCCTTTGAAGCTGTGCAGCTGTGAACACTGTGATTTAGACGGGATGAACAAGAAAAAGAGAAAGGGGAAGGGGAAAAAGGAAAAGAAAAGAAAGAAAATTGCTAACTAAAAACAACCACCACTATCACCAAAATAACCCTTCCTCATCTCCAATCCCAGCTTGGCCTGACAGCAAGCTTGAAAATCTAGGGCAGAACACAGGGGACCTCCCACAAAGAACTATGGCTGATTATTCCATTCTGCATTTTTTTAAGGGGGGGGTACTTCTCGGAAGTGCAAATGAGGATTGAGTTGCAATAAAGCACAACGGGGCCATCATCTCTGAGCAATGGGGATTTTGTTCTGGGCATTGGAGATGCAGTCTAACAAGTCAAGTTCACTACAGTTCACATCACCGGGAACGAAGAGGCTCCCATCTGGGACATTTGGGGAGCTAGCTTTGTCACCGTTACAGCTGCAAGTAATTATCAGTAATAATAATAGATAATATTTACATAGCCCGCCTCAGCAGGAGCTCCTGAGACATATGACAATACCTCTAAAGTTAGGTATGCAGAACCACCTAACAACCTGCGGAGGGATGGGTTTCCCATCCATGCAAGGCAGATGACATGTGGCAAATTATCATCAGGCATTCCAGAGTGACAGCAGCTCAGAATGGGAGGCTACAGGGGGGACATTTAAATGCTCATTCAGGATTATTTTAAAAAACAATAAACATTCAATTTATTCTTAAGGAAAACCAAAAAGGATGGTAGAGACATGTCACTCCGGCATTTGCTAAAATCCAGCAAGAGTACCTTGTTAAGAAGCTGTGGGCAGGGGCTGGAGAGATGGCCTAGCGGTTAAGAGCACTGACTGCTCTTGCAGAAGACCCGGGTTCCATCCCCAGCACCCACATGGCGGCTGAAAACCATCTTTGACTCCAGTTCCAGGGGAATCTGACGCCCTCTTCTGACCTCCACGGCATTGCATGACATGGGTGCACAGACCTACATGCAGACAGTACATTCATACACATACAAAAATAAATAAAATTCAAAAAAATCTATTTAATAAAAAAAAATTATAAGCTGTGGGCAGGGACCAAAAAGGATAAGTCCATGAAGGTTCTTTTGTTGTTATAATAAATGCAGCACTCTGATGCTGGATGTTGACCAGGAGAGAAAGAGAGACTATGTTCCCGTGAAGCCATGGGGTGTATGAGAATTCCTTATATTCTTATTCTGTTCAATTTTGCTATAAATCTAAAGGTGCTTGAAACATAAGAGTCTATTGAAAAAAAAAAAAAAAAGAATCAAGTTCCCTTCAGGACAGACTTGGGATAACGCAGGGCATTTCATTGTAGCTCATGCATTCTGCTTGTTTCAAAACCCTGTCCTGAGGTTTCTGGATTCCTTGAGAGGTTGGTCCTGAAGTTCAAGTGCATGTGCAGCTGTTGGGAGGAGGGGTCTAGAAACAGTCTTCAGAGAAGTGGGGACAGGAAGGGAAACATGGAGGGGCTGTGTGTGCACAGCCAGTGCCTAGAACTCCATTGTTCTGAGAACTCAGGGAGAGAGTAAAGTCCGGGTCTCAGAACTCCCCCCGCAGAGGAGCTGGGGTACTCACTTCCTACCTTCCCTACCCTCAGCATCTGCAGCTTAGAACTTCCGACTTGCCACTGATCACGAGGATCTCTGCAGTCGGTGGAAGGCTTCCTGCAGAAGTCCTGGGTGTCCAGGAGTCAGCCTCAGCAAACAAATGGAAGCCAGCGGGTGAGGGCAGGCTCAAGTCCTATCATCTGTTCTACTTACTTCTGCAAAAGAGAGGCACGGGACAGAGGCATGAAATGTTAGTAACCGGCAGCAAAGTATATGTCCTCCAACTCTTAGAGAAAATCTTTTGTTTTAATCTTTAAAATTTTGATATAAATAGAATTTTGGTTACCCCAATTGAATATTATCATCTGAGAAGGCATATTCTTAGCTTTAGTGATCAACAGAGACCTCTGATAAATAATGAATCTCACGTTGTATCTACAGCAGAGCTTGGCATCCCTGCACAGAGAAATCCTCACTGTGGAAATATGTGGGCGTGTTTAAAGCATTTCAGATTTCTAGAAGATATGAGAGCCGTCATGGTGGCGCATAATGAGCCCAGTCTCACTATGTCGCCTTGAAACAACCGTTTCCTTCGAGGAGGTAAACAGTAATGAGAAACATGTTGTCCTGAGCTGCGAAGTTTTAAAACACTGTGGTGACCACAATTATACTGAGGCTTTTCCCTTCATTAATATTCTAGCAAAGCACACACCACTGACAAGCTGCCCCGCCTTGAGATGTCCTGGGACAACTTTTGAAAACCTCTAACATTGTCTGTTCATTGAGCAGAAAAAAAAAATGGAAGTTTTTGTTACTAAAGTATACAAGAAAGATTGTTAAAGTTTCTTCTATGTAAAATATGTATTTATTATAAAGTATTAAAATTCTGTCCACAAAAGAGTGAATTAATACAAGATTCAAGACAAGATCCAAGATTGATATGAAGGGTGAATGTGAAACTGCCCTATGAGCACACTTTCCTTCCTATTCCTGTGTCTCCCATTTCCCCATCCACCCCACCCCAAAGCCACCAAGCCGATGCCTGAATAAGAAATGTCGGCCAGCCAAGGAGACATAAAAACCAAATGCTGTGTAAGAAACGGTGGCCAATGTAGAGTAACCTAGAGGAAGAGAGGTCCTTGGACATGAACATGGAATTTGACTCTTCTTTATGCAATTAGACATATCTGGGTTTCTGAACTACAGTTTGCTTAAATACAGAAACCCTCAGTGGAGAAACGCATTTCAGTAAGTTCCACTGTTCTGTGTCCTCTTTTCCTCAATTTGATGCAATCATTTCCAACTTTGGTTTTAAAGAAAAAACAACAACCTCTGGATCCATTTAAAGATTTAAATTTGTACACTGTATTTAAGGATTGCCTTAAGTCTGGGTTTTGGTTTTTCTACTTTGCAGGAGAAGGAAATAAATAGCCTTCTGAGGTCTCATTTTACAAACCTAAACCTGCAAGGTGACAGTGACCATGCTATCCACAGCCTGCTTCTACACTTAAGACACTGCTCTCTGGCTGATCTTTCCCAGCAGTATTCATTGAAGAGAGCAGCCACCCCTGTGGGCAAACCCCTCCCTTTGAGCCAACAACTCCGCCAAGTCAGAATTAAAGCCTTGGAGTAAAGATTTTAAACCATCCATGCATTCATGTAACAAATGTTTACTGGGCACCCACTGTAAGCTGTTCTTAGTTTACAGACAAGATAAAAATTCTGGGCCTAAGAAGACACAATGGAGGAAAGACAGCATCTTCAGCAAGTGGTGTTGGCAAAACTAGATCACCACTTGTAGAAGAATGAAATTAAACCCCTACCTCTCACCTTGTACAAAGGTCAACTCCAGATGGACCAAAGACCTCAACGTGAAACCCCAAACTCTGGAGGTGATAGAAGAGAAGCTTGGCAGCAGACTACAAGACATAGGTGTAGGAAAAGACTTCCTAAATCAGACAGCAGCTGCACAAGAAATAAGATCGACAATTGACAAATGGGACCTCATTAAACTCAAAAGCTTCTGTACATCAAAGGAAGCAATAAAGGAAGTGAGGAGAAGACCCACAGAGTGGGAGGAAACCTTCACAGCAGATACATCTGACAAAGCATTAATTTCCAGAGTATACAAGCTACTCAAAAAACAAAGAAGAAAGAAAACAAATGAATCATTCAAAAGATGGAGCAAAGATCTGAATAGAGACTTCACAGAGGAGGTGGCCGAGAAACTTAGAACTTTCACATCCGGCAGGAGCTTGGATATCACATTTCTGCCAATAGACGCGCGGACACGATGATACCATGCTGGAGATTTGGGGGAAAGGGGACACACTCTCACTTCCTGTGGGGGAATGTGAAACTTGACAGCACATACTATGGAAAGCAGTGTGGAAGACCACTTAGAAGTACTCAAAATGAGCTACTTCCATTTCCCAGTACCATACACTCCTGGGTATTACCCAACAGACACATGGACGACTTAGCATAATGACTATTGCGCTCGTGTTCAATGCACAAAGCGGAACCAGTCCCAGTCCCCACTGACGAAGTGGATAGAAAGGGAATGGTTGGTACAATGGAGTTTCTCATGCAGCAGCGGTAAGAGGGAACAACTCAGAACTGCAGGTAAATGGATGGAGGCTGGAAGATATTTAGCGAAGACCACCCGAAAAACAACTGGACAAATGTGTCCCTCAATCACTTTTTCATGGAGAGGGATGCATATTAAAGAAACAACAGAAAGACTGCATAAAAAAACTGAAATGGTGAATTGGGAAGGGGGGGGATGGGGACACGGGAAAGTGTATATTTGGCATATTTAATACGACGTAGCAAGTACCCAGTTTTGCCTAGACACTGGCCTCAGGCAAATGGTGTTTGGACTTAGTAGGGTAGATATGTGTATATTACTTGGTTACAGACCTCGATAAAAACGGTAATGCATCCAGTTAATAGTAATATATGTAGCTGTTGTCCCATTGTTTTCCACTCTGTAGAGCAATAAACTTTGGGATGAGCACATACAATGTTTCTCAATATTTCTTCTGCTGTGGGTCAAGTACACCCCTTGTAGCAATTCTCTTTAAGATTGGAATTTAACGTAAAATTTAGTTCTCCCAAGTTAATCATAGTATAGTCACAACACATGGGTGGAGTGATATGGAATTTGATGAAATCTGTGCCTTGATTCCACCCTATAGGTTATATCAACTGTCCCTTCTGGAACTCTTGGGCTTAAAAAAAGGGGGGGGATACAGACAGACATGAAACCTTCTCATCAAAAACTTGCAAATTCAAATTTTAAAACTAACCACGGGAAAGAATATGTTGATTCCAACAGGATCGAAATGTCAACCAACATAATGGCTGAAGAAAGAAAAGATACAGCTTGCATGAGTAGGTGTCACCAAAAGACTGGCAACTGAAAAGGTTGAGCCGTCTGAACTTGAAGGAAGAAAAGCCTCAGATTGCCATAAACATCGAACCCTTCTGTGGATCCTACATGTAAACAACTATTTATAATGAGCCTAATGAAACTTATACCTTCTAGGTGCCACAAAGATTTTTTGATATGAGAGAACTTTCTTGCTTCCCCCCCATAGAACAAGGAGAAATATGACGATGATGAGGGTGAGGCTGTTCTCACAACTGTAATTGGAGACGAATATTATAGAGGTTAACTCTTATAAAAACCCGGTTAATGCCTTTTAATTGACTAATAGACATAAGAACTGTGAAAAGGAATTACTCTATTCAGAACCAAATATAATCACTAAATCTCTTTAGGCTGTGCCCCCCCCCCCTTTAGGCAAGTATATTAATAGCAGGGGCTCTGAACAAAAGCAATGGATTGTTCTACCAGGGGATGTTGGCCAGGGATCCAAGGCCCCACAAAAGGTAAGGCTCCTTGCCTCCAACTTGGGATAACCCTGCAGGAGGAGAGGGGATAAGACCACCTGCTGCCCTGTAAACCTGACGTTTACCCGGGGATGTATTGAGACCAGGCACATGCAAGTGTACAGAGAGGCCTCTGGAATGCCCGAGAGTGTTACCAAAGGCCCAACTAAACATAAAGCAATACTGGTCTCTCCTGAGTCAAGCGAGACTCCAGCCGCAGCAGTAACAGCTACACCTCACTGCCTGGAAATACGTGCAGCGGAGGCATCCATTGTGCCTGTATATCCCAAATCTAATTGGCTATAGGCTCTCTCCTGGAGGAATTAACCATGGCTGAATGTCACAAGCTTACATCTACAGGTTAGGAATGTTATAAAGCCACAAAGACCCTGTCTTATTCAACAGAAGAAAACTGTAATTCATGGATTAACATATCATCCAAACATATGGCTGTCTATGCCAAAGTAACCTACCTAACTATTAGTGCTGCTTAAAACCTATATATCTAATGCTTGTGCTTCATTAGTAGATCGAAAGGTTACCCCTGGACAAACTGTAAGCCCACGAAAGGGAAACAGCCAGGAATTGACCCAGAGTCCAAGTCACAGCTCCAGAAGAGTGGACTGTTTTACCTCCATCCACCTGCCCCCTTTCTAAGCCTAGAGAACAACCTGCAGAAGAGGGGGCGTGGTAGAATGTAAAGGGCTACCGATTGGGTCGAATGGTGATTTTGAGAATACAGCGATATAGTCTGGCACTCCATTGATCAACTTGATTGAACACAACACTGTCACCCCCCACTGGGATTGGTGGGGCTGTGGGGGTTTGGACCACAACAGCCTGCAGCTTGGTTTTGCATGAAGGATGCTTGTAACTCATTCGGATGTATCACTTAATAAAGCTAAAAAGAAAAAAAAAAAAAAAAAAACAGAGAAAGATGCAAGACAGTTATGGCAGAATACATGATCTGGGATGGGGTGGGGGTGGGGGGGAAGGGAAAGGGAAAAATGCCTGATCTGAATTGGAAAATGATGTACGAAATGCACAAAGCATCAATAAAAAAAAAATTAAATAAAAAAAAAATTCTGGGCCTTAGGGTCGTTAGCATATTAGAGACTCAGGGCCCAAAGGAACAGCTGCTCCTCCGAGCTTCAAGTCTGCTGGTTTCCTTCTGTCCAGGCAAAGAGGCATCCTCAGCTCTAAAACCTCTCCCCCAGCTGCCTTGAAACTATTCTATACTGGCCCAGGCATGCATCTCTGAGTCACGTTGGTCTCCATCCCAGGTCCTCACTGTTTGATTCCCCTGAGACTCAACACTGGTAGTACATGACCCAGAGGTACCTCTGCCTTCCAAGGAAACCACTCAACACAAGTTCAAGCCATTTCCAAACCCTCAACACTCGTCATCCCGCTGCTCAGCACCATGCACCAAGGAGGCTGGCTGGTTTGAGCCTCCTCTCCCCCATCCCTTTTCAGGTGATGCCACAGTCTGGTGTTTCTGCACGGTTACCTTTGGAAGTTCACTGCCGGGCCAATCGGTCTGCGTGTACCTCCATAAATTATGGAGAAGTCTGCTTCCAAACCTAATCTGCCCTAGAATCCCTCTGAGTTCTCCTCAAGAGTAGGGGCTTAAAAAGGAGAGATCCTTCCTCTGGGGGCATTCCCCAGCAGTCGGAAACGGGACGAGAGCGGCATCCCCTCGGGCATGCCCAGACCCCACGGACGCTACGCTGTGCCCACCTAGGCCTTCAAAAAAGGCTCTGAAGTTCTGCCTCCAAGGGAGCGGGACATATCAGGCCTCCTCTGGGGGCACTCTCAGCCCCGAAGGGTTGCTTCCCCCCTCAGCCTCCAAAAAAGCCCTTGGAAGTAACTCCAGACAGGGTGCCCAAGCCCTTGGCACCTCCAACCCCTTTATCCTCCCCTCATAGCATCTCCAAATCAGTAAAGACATGGACTACGGATGGATATTCAGAGAAATTGTGAGAGGAGAGCTTCCTCTCCCATGCACTTGCCCTCTAGAGGTCTTGAAATGGGCTCAGAGCCTGCCCTGCAGCCTGGGCTCCGGCCCCTAAGAGAAGCCCCGGCTTCTGCCTTCTGGCCACAGTTCAGGTGGCGAAGGTCACAGAGGCTGGGTGGACGGGCTTGTCCGTGGAGCAAGCAAGCTCAAGCTCTTTTTGCTGCAAACCTTCCACAGAGGCGCTCATTTGCACCTTTGCATAGGCAGGCTTGGGTTGTAGAGGCAACTACCCAAGAATTAATCTACCAACATTGGCTTGCATGGAGGCTTGTGAAAAGCCAGCCACAGTCTAAATGTGCTTTTAAAAAGTCCTCAAAAATTTTTCTGTAAATAGTGTTAAATAGTGTAACATAGTGCTTAATTCTGCTGAAGTTTCCTTTTGTCTACTAAACTTCCTCCAAGATCTTTTCTAGAGACCGGTCTTCTTGTAAATTCCACGCTTATAGAGCCTGGCTTGGTGGCCCAGGCCTTTGATCCAAGTGAATGCCTGTGAGTTCAAGGCCAGCCTAGTCTACCAGGCTGACTCCAACTGTGGGCAGGCTCTGCCTTGAAAAGACCAAAGGCAAAATATGAAGCTTTTCAGTGTGTAGCTGTTTGTAAATACTCTAGTTTATCTAGACCAATGTTTGTTCTGTGCCCCTCTCCTGCTAAACGGTAGATGGCTGGTGGGGGAGGGGCTGGCTTTACAGTATTCTGTGTTTCACTGGGAAGCATAAAGTCTAGGGCACTCTTGCCCGAGGGCAGTGCTTCATCTTTCCCTGTGTGCAGCTTTGATTCCAATACTCAGGAGACAGACTGTAGAAATGACCTTTTCTCATTGAATATAAGACAATAATGTGACTTTCTTCCCACAGATTGATCTTACGACTTTTTTTCCTTTGTACATATGTTTGTGTATGCTTGTATGTATGTGTGTGTGTGCACATATGTGTATGGATGTATATTTTGTTTTAACCCCTATAACTTTCTAAACTTCTGTGTTTTAAAAAGGTCAACTATAATTCACTTTACAGATTCAATCTATACAAAACTTGGTTTATACCTTTTTGTGTTAACAATCTTTAATTGGATTTATGTAAATGTTAATATGCATTTGTACAATTCTAAAAAACCTCTGAGCTGTAACTGGCACCTCCAACTCGGATGCAACTCTATTAATTAGTTAAACTTCTATGGTCATTTGTGTAATTTACTTGTCTTGGTTAAAAAATTACTGATTGTACAAATGCTGTTACAGTTAGCTACTTTCTGGGTGTATGGTACCATTATCAACTACACTCCCTCAATGCCTGAGACAAAAACTAACATTGGTTCTAAGCAATAATCTTATTTTAATTTAGATATAATTTAAAGTATGGTTAAATGTGTATTGTAAAACATTTAACAACTAAGTGAAGCATCTTTAAAACAGGGTTTTTTTCCAGGCCTGGAAAAAACCACCTCCAAGGACTAAAAGGAAAATGCTTGTTATAAACCCACTTTATAAGATTTATAGTGATATGTTTGAAATAAGTATTATACATTTATATAGAGGTATTTCAGTAGAGATTTATACAGAAATACAAATAAGTAGATATAAGTTAATGGACTTGATTTCTCTGAAGTCACAGTCTAGTAAAAGAAGTTTAAGGAACTTCTTGCTGTTGTCCTAATACTAGACTCTGTACCCGAGCCCTTTAACCTGTTCTCAGATAGCCTTTATGTGGTCAACTTGTTGCCTAACTTGGTAGAAGCTCATATTAGGCTGAATTAACAAAGAACCAGCCCTATTTTCCTTCGACACCTTAGAGGGCATCAAAATCTACTAAGATTCCTTTCAAAAGGCAATAAACTGGCTGATCAACTAGCTTCAGTACCTCAATGTAATACACTTACAGAGGCAACACAATTCCACCAACTAACCCATGCTAACTGGAGAGGACTTAGGCATAAATACCCCCACATAGCAGTTAAAGACCTTAAACAAAAATCATTCGTACCTGCCGGTCTTGCCAGCCCTTCCTTCAGATCCCCCCCCCCTTCAAACTTTGGACAGCAACCTCCGAGGTCTCCAGCCTAACCACCTCTGGCAAATAGATGTTACCCACTATGCCCCATTTGGAAAACTTAAACACATTTTTGTATCAGTTGGCACTTTCTCACACGCATGCTGGGCGTCAGCACATACAGGAGAAAAGACCAAACACAGCATTAGCCATATGCTCCAATGCTTTGCTACCCTCGGTTTACCCAATCAAATCAAAACAGACAACAGTCCATGCTTCATAGCCTTTTGTAAACTTCCTCCAAACATGGAGAATTTCACATTCTACTGGTATCCCCTATAATCTCCGGGGACAGGCTACTGTGGAAAGATTTAATCAAACCCTCAAGGCTCAATTACAAAATAAAAGGGGGAGTCCATGCCCCCACATGATCAACTAAAGAAAGCACTATTCACCCTAAATATTTTAATTCTAAATGGCTGATATTTCATACTTCAAAAACAGTAGTAAATAAAATGCTTTAAATAAAATTATGGCAAACAAGCTTGAAACATGATTCCGATTTAGTACCATTGCTTAAGTTTTTTTTTTTTTTTTAATGCGAACAATTCTTTACCATTTCTTTATTCTGGTGCATCTGCATTAAGGCTTTGAATTATTTGACCGAAGATTTTACAATATTAGAATCTGACTCAGGATTTGCAATGTTAAACGAACAGGTCCACAGCCGTATTACAACTCTGCCTCAGAGTCAGCATAAATAGAGGTAAAGCTCAACACCTTAAGTCAATGGTAGCAGAGACATATGCTAACAGCTAAGAGTTACATATATAATTTTAATTAAAGGATGTATAATAAACAATTAGTGGCAAGAGACTGGTGCTGATTAACAAAGGTTTCTTTTCAAAAGAAATTGTAACATCTTTGGAAAACTGTCTGGTTCTTTCTTTAGTTCCCACAAAGTTCATGCAGATATGTTTCTTAAGACGGTCTTAAAGTCCATTGCAGATGAAAATGGGATGTGCATCCAGAACTACAGATGAAAATGTAAGACCTGGGTGCTGATAGAGGTCTTCCTGATTCCGTTCAGTCGTCACACATTTGTGTCCTGGAGTAATGGTTCTTTGGCCTCTCATGGCACTTGTGTACTGTAAATTTTTCCAAGGAAGACAGGCATATATCTCCCTTCCAGAAGCACTGGTCCTCATCTGTCACCTATAGCTCTATTCGGGTCAGATGGAGGGACCCACTCACCGGGGCATGGAGGTGATCAGAACTGCTCCTCATGGCGGGGAGAGGATTCGGATGTATTTCCCCCAAAACAAAAAAAGGCCCATCTGGGTGCTGGCAAGAGACCTTAAATACCTCCCCCAACAGGGAAACAATGATAATGACCCCTTCAGGGAGTGTTTCGCCCCCGAGGATGGCCCCTCTGCTCTTCCCTCAGGAGCGGCCCAGGATGAAAGTGACGTTGCTCCTCCTGCTGCTGGCTCTCATCCCGCCCAGTGATGGGGGACTCGGAGACCCCAATGCGGCCAGACAACACCTGGAGGCTAGTGGATCTGTATCCATCTGAAAACCCGAAAAAAGAAGGAGAGAACTTCAAGAAAATCCCTTGTGGACCGGCTTACATGACTTCCTGCCCTACCTCTTCCCTCTGCTTGGACCCCTTCTTACACTCTTCCTAATTCTTATTTCGGGCCCTGCATTATTAACTAAATCAGTCAATTTATCCAGGGGAGGCTAGACATCAGGTCGAGGTCTACTATCACAAGCTTGCTAATCAGGAGCCAGGGCCTTATGAATGGCCATCTTCATACAATCACCTGACCCCCGCCCTCCATGTGGCCAATGACGGATAAGACCCCAGAGAGAAAGGGGCAACCTAAGACAGGGCATGGAGAGGCTCTTTGGCAGACCAGAGTCATAGCACCCAATTATAGGTAAGATCTTTCTGCAGTCAGTCAACCTAAGACAGGGGCCAAACCTAAGCTGTTTGTATCCCAAAGACAGGTAAGACTGAGTTGGCAAGAATAGACAACCTAAGACAGGGGCTATGTTTCTCCTCCTGCATTACAAAAACAAAAGGGGGAATTTTGGGCCCTGTGGGCCCTAGAGAATGTGGCCTACTGTAACCCCCTGAGCCTGACTAGAGTTTAGCGACCTGTCTCTGGCCGGTCACTTCTGCATAGGAGTGACTCAGCATAGCCCGACTGAAAACACCTACAACCGATGTGGCGAGTTACTATTGGCCCAAAGCTATCTCCTCACTCTATGTATCTCCTCTACTGCCTTCTTTTCTCCACCCCTCCCACCAAGCATATATAAGCCACTGCCTGATTCAATAAAGTGAGTCCTCACTCCAAGGAGCTTGGTCTGGTGTGTTCTCTTGTGGACCGTTGACACTCATCATCCTGCTCAGCCCCAACCACTGAGGAGGCTGGCTGGTTTGAGCCTCTTCTCCCCCATCCCTCTTCAGGTGACACCACAATCCTCTTGAGTACTTTTATGAGAAATAGAGGGAAAAGATTATATGTATACACTGAGCCTAATTCCTGCAGTCACTTAGAATTCTCTCAGGATATTACTACTATTAACATGAACATTAGACAGAAAGATCCATCATGTTTTTGTCTGGTTCCTCATTCTGGATAAATGCTCCTTACACCTTGATAGAGGACATCTTTGATCAATAGATGGCCAGCTTTCAACATGGCTTCTAACAACTTGAGGTGGCTAACTTGGTTGTCAATTTGACTGGCTCTTGAACCAAAAGCAAGTTCCTGGGCATACCTGTGATGGATTTTCTTGATCAGGTTATTTGAAGTAGGAAATCCCGCCCTAAATGTGGGTGGCATCTTCCAGTGGCAACCCAGGTTAAAGGAAGTAGAAGAAGGAAGCTTTGCTTTTGCCTGCTCACTTTCGCTCTCACAGTCAAGTTCATCTACCCTGTTACTGTCACTGCAGCTCCTTCATTCTTTCACTGATATCAGAGCTTAACTCTTGGACTAAACACAAGTAGCTCTCAAAGCCTTCAGTGCCAGATTGGGACTGCTGTCGCACCCAGCATCATAGACTGAACAACTATAGAGTTCTCAGCCTCTCCAGGGTAAGACTCCAGGGTAATTCAACATGGTTGAATTACCCAGAATGTATTGTGTAAGCCAATCTAATAAATTCCCTTTTAATATAGATTCATTCTGCCAGTTCTGTTCCTCTAGAGAACCCTAACTGACATAGCCACTGAGGATATTTATTCACTTGTTTTCTAGCAAATATTGACTGCTATATGTAAACTACTGTGACTGAGATAGAATTCATAAAATTTTGATGTATAAAGCATGTATTCCTGCCAAGTATGGTAAAAGAACATAAAATAAACTGAACGAGTCTTCCCCTAATTGATACAATGAAATCCTAACCCTCGATGCATTAGGAGATGAGAGCTATGGGGTATTTTATACAGCTTTCTGTTGTGACAAAATGCCTGAGGATAGTGATTTCAAATAGAAAGGTTTTGCCTTGTGGTTTTAGACGTATCAGTCCTTGGCAGACTTGCTCTGTTACCTTTAAGCCTGTGGCAAGGCAGAAAATGCTGTGACAGCAGAAGCGGAGCATATAATGGAAGAAGATGCTCTCCTTCAGGCATCAGGAAGGAAGAAGAGGAGAGGCAGAGGAAGGCTGGGACGAACTAGATCCCTGAAAGTCACGCTCCCGGCAGCCTCCTGCCTCCAGTCAGCTGCCATCTTCAACGGTTTCCACCACATTCAGTTTTACGAATCCATCAATAGATTATGATCAAATCACTTCTCGAAAATTCCACCCTTGAATATTGCATTGGAGGCTGTGCCTCCCTGTGAATTGGGCAGGGTATGAGTTGGAAGAGGGTATTTCATATCCAAACCCTAACAGCAGGTAATGAGATCATAAGAATGAGCCATTGTGAGTGGATTATTGCCCTTATAAAAGGACTTCAGAGAACTCTCTCACTCCTCCACCATGGAAAGACACAGGGAAAAGTTAGCCTAGCCCTGGTGTCACCCTGACCTTGGATTCCCAGTCTCCAAATCTGTGAACAATACATTCCTGTTTAATGCATGAAACCTGTGATGATGTGATATTCCAGCCCAAACCCAGTGAAGCCACGTCATCTTAGTTAACACACAGAACATACATAAAACATACATAAAACATGACCTCTGCTCTACAAATGAGCAAACTAAAACTCAGAGAGATTAGGAAATCTGCCCACAGTCAATCCACTAGCCAAAAGTGAACAGGCAGAGTGTAGCTCAGTACTGCCTGCCTGCTCAGCAGAAGCATCAGGCTCACCATGGCAAAATCACAAATCGTGTTCCCGGCTCCTGACCTGAACAAACTCAACCCAAGCAAATGGATATTAAGAAGAGGCCCGACTGCCGCCTTCGCCCATCAGCCATGGCTTGCAGGAAATTGAACTGAATTTGAAGAAATGAGGCTTCAGCCAGGAAACTTTATTTAAAATGGAAAGGTAATAGCTTTCTATTTCTTCAGGCCACATCTCCGTAAGACCTTTATTTATCATGTAGGTAAGGGTGGAAAGGGGTAGCTGATAGGAATCCACCAATAGAAATAATATCTAGCTGTGCTTCAATAAACTGCCAGTCTGTGTCACAGTATTTTGCAACAGCTATTGGCAGAAGACAAAATTTTCCTTTTTGTGGGCTGTGCATTAGATATGACTCAAAGTGACTTGGGCCCAAAGCTGTTCTTTGGAGAGAGACTAGGATGATGAGAACCACAAAGCCTGTTCACATTGTCAAAGGCCATGCCATGGCTCTTTTCCATTATGAAACAGGCCAGGCAACTAACAAAAGGTTAAGTCTCTCTCTTAGCTGGCGTATCTCAGGCTGCAGAAGTCCACCTATCTCTTACATGCTGATTCTCAGCCAACACCCTAAACCAGCTCCTTTTTCTGGAACTCACCCCTACTCTTTGCCATCCCACTAAGTAGCTAAGTTATTTTTATCAAGTTGACTGTACTTCTGCAGCAGCTCCTGGGCACCGGCTCCTTCCTAAGAAATGGTCTTGGCTTTTGAATTTTACCTTGTTATCACTTGTCCTTGTATGACTCTTGCAGGACTTGCTTCACGGAGTTGAAAGTCACCATCACTGGCATCAATCACAGCTCCAGCCTGGATCGTCTTTTTAGCTGGAGTTAAAAAAAATATATATGAGAACTTTTTTTTTTTTTTTGGTCTTTTTGAGACAGGGTTTCCCTGTAGCTCTGGCTGTCCTGGAACTCACTCTGTAGACCAGGTTGGTCTTGAACTCACAGACATCCGCCTGCCTCTGCCTCCCAAGTGCTAGGATTAAAGGCATGCGCCACCACGCCCTGCCACAAGAACACTTTTTAAAAGGCTAGAGTACACTACCTGGAGAAAATGCTCTAAGGAGTTCATGCCACCTGCTCTAGACAATCCAGAGGTTGCCTATTGGGAAGAGATTGGAGATGTATTTGGAGGCTTCAGCCCAAGAAATTTGAATGAATATTAAAGCCTATTAGTCAATATTTGGAATTTTCCAATCATCTTAACTGTCCAACAAAAGAATTCCCTGCTACTAATACTCATATTTTCCATAGCCTTTAATGCCCAGTTCTTGGGAATGTTCCAAAGAGATTGCTGGATCAAATAAGAGCTGTTCTAAGCATAGCTAAGGCCTTACCAACGTCTTCAATAGTGTGAACTGTAATACAAAAATTGCCTGGCTCAGCCAAGAGTGGGTGAGTCTGCAACTGTCCATCTTCATCTCTTGAATTATTTCCTTGTTCTTTTAGACATTTTAGGAAGCTGATTCGGAAAATCAATGAGCAAGCACACATCTGTAAGATGGAGGCTAACATGAGATGAGAGGTAGCTCACGTCACCTTCCCAGCACAAGCAAAAACTTTCTGCATTGATTTCCATAAGGATGAAGCAAGAAGTTCCCACCAGGTCCTCCTGTTAGACTCTGGTAGAAAGTTCTAGACTATCAAACCTGAATCCTGGACTGTAGAAGAAGCTGGTCTGTTTATAGACTGCATCTCATTTCCAGTAGAAAATGCTTTGGGTTTCAAGTTACAATCATCTAAAATGTCAAAATTACGTTAGCAGCAGCGCGTAACCCGAGGCTATATTCAGAAACCAGTGGAAGCAGTAGAAGCCATGGGTGCTGCCAGGGGGTTGGGACACCTCTCCTAAAGCCCGAGGGACTTAAAACACAGGGGAAAACACTTCTCTTTGGTTAGTCACTCAGCTTGACAGCCTCCTCCCAGACTAAAACACAGGAAAGGGGCCTTGAGGTGCTGTGGCTTGGTCAAGTGAACTCCAATGGTCCCTGCGTTAAGTGCTTGGTTCCCAGCCTGCTGAGACATTGAGAGGTGATGAGACTTTAAGAGATTGGACGTAATGGAAGGAAGTTAAGTCACTGAAACCATGTCCTCAAAGGGGATATGGAGACCCCAGCCCCTCCTCTTCCTTCCTCTTTGTTTTCCAGACAACATGAGCTAAGCACATAGTAATTGAGACAGCCAAACATGGACTGAAACTCCCAAAACTGTCAGCCAAAATAAACCTTTTTTTTTTTTTTTTTTTGTATTTTTGAGATGGTTTCCCTTTAGTCCCAGCTGGCCTGGAGCTCTCTCTGTAGACCAGGCTGGCCATGAACTCACCGTAATCCACCTGCCTCTGACTCCCCAGTGCTAGGATTAAAGACGTGCACCACCATGCCTGGCAAACCTTTCTTTTATTTAAGTTAATTACCTGTGGTATTTTGTTATAGTAATGGAAAGGTGATTAACATGGCCTTGCCACACCAATGCCTTCAGTAAAAGATTATTCTTGAAGCTGTGAGTTAATATATTGATGGCAAGGGATTTTTATCTCTTCAGGGTATTTTCTTTAACAATTACTCCAGTTCTAACACATGCTGGCAATTCCGGCTGCTGGAGGGTCTGAGACAGGAGGATTGCAAGTTCAAACCTTGCTTGGCTCACTTTGTGAAACCCTCCGTCAAAATTTTACAAGAAGTAGTGAGCTCAATAGAAAGTGGTTGCTCGGTTACCGTATGTAAGTTCCTAGGTTCAATCCTTAATTCTGAAAAACTGATTTGATGAAATGTTTCACAGCCATTAAACAATTTGTATATAGAGAACTTATAGTAACAAAATTAGTAGCCAAATAGCATTTAGTACTTTCTTAGAACACTCTGACCTTTTTGGATTGCTGGGCTGTTCTGGTATGCTAGCTCATGTTACCACAACAACATAGTACAGAAGACTGGGTGGGATAGCAGAACGCTATATCCTCAGTTCTAGAGTCCAGGAGGTCCAAGGCCAAGGCACCCACAGATGCTCAGTTCTAGAGTCCAGGAGATTCAAGGCCAAGGCACCTACAGACTCAGCTCCTGGTGAGGACACTCGTCCTGGTTTGAAGACGGCTGCTTTCTCACCGTGTCCTCATGCGGCCCTTCCTCCATTGTGTGCATGGAGAGAGCAAAGAGAGCTTTTCCTCCTTAATGTCACCAAGCCTGCTCTACCCAGCCTTATGTATGATTTCCTTCAGTCTTAATTACCACCAGAAATCTCTCTCACTAAATTCCATCATAGTGAAGGTCGAAGGTCAGGTCTAACAGTTGATGAGCTCTGAAGAGATTAATTCAGTCCACAACTGATATCCTGCTAGCCAAACCCAGTCATCTAGAACCACTCCACAAAGCTACACAGAAAGTCCTCCGTGACTTAAAATAGCTGCCCGGCCCAATAAAGAAAATTTAGTTTTATGACATTAAAGTCATAAAACTTTTTGTTTTGAGACAGGGTCTACCTATAGCCCCGACTAGACTGGAACTTGCTATGTAGGCCAGGCTGGCCTGGAACTCATAGAGATCCACCTGTCCCTGCCACCTGAATGCTGGGACTAAAAGTGTATGCAGCCCTATGCAGCCTTCAAGTTCGTTCTTAACATAAGCTAGCGGATTAACTGTTGGTAAGACGTCCAGCCCCCACAAGCATGAGCACTGTGAATAGCCTCCCAGATGCACACCTCTACAGGATGCAAAATAGATACATACATGTTGGGTACTAGTAAGTTTTTTAAAGAAAAATGCATCTACAGGTTAGGAGATGTTATAAGCCACAGTAAGACCCTGTCATATTTAACAGGGGGGAAAATTATAATTCATGGATTAACATATCCAAACATGTGTCTATGCTAAAGTAACCTACCATAACTATTAGTGCTGCTTAAATACCTATATATCTAATTGCTTGTTCTTCATTAGTAGGATCGAAAGGTTATTCCTGGACAAACTGTCAGCCCATGAAAGGAAACAGCCAGAATTGACCAGAGTCCAAGTCAACAGCTCCAGAGAGAGTGGACTGTTTTACCTCTCATCCACCTGTGCCCCTTTTCTAAGCCTAGGGAACAACCTGCGGAAGAGGGGGCGTGGTAGAATGTAAGGGCTGCGATTGGGGTGAATGGTGAAACTACAGCAATGTAGTCTGGACACTCATTTGATCAACTTGATTGAACAAACAACCTGTCACCCCCCACTGGATGGTGGGGCTGTAGGTGTTTGGGCACAACAGCCTGCAGATAGGTTTTGCATGAAGGATGCTTGTACTCATGGATTATCACTTATAGCTAAAAATGAAAAAAAAAACAAAAACTTGAGAGAAAGATGCGCCCACAGTTATGGCAGAATGGCATGATCTGGGATGGTGGTGGGCGGGGTGAGGGAAACGGAAATCAGCGCCTGAACGAAATTGGAAAAAATGCTATGATGCAACAAAGCCCATCAATAAAAAAAAACTAATTTTAAAAAAAAAAAAAACAGAAAGAAACGGTGTTTTTGTCACAAACAAAAATTATGTGACTCTCCTTTTGTTACACATATATTGCCTTGTATAAATAAAAATATGATATATTTATAAGGACAAAAAAAAGAAAAAAAGAAAAATGCAGCAGAATATTTCCATGTTATATCTGATGATCTGGTCAGAAGAGGGTGAGGGGAATAAAGCAATTTAAATGGGTATTTAACGAAAGAACATTGCAGAAAAACAAAGTAGCTACTTGAAGAAATGCAGAACTCATGGCTGGAAATAAGTGAGACAAGGAAGATGGGATGCTTGCACGGGGCCAGCCCTGTATAGGCCTTGGGCCTTTGGAGGAACTTGGGCTTTTCCTTTGAATGAAATAGGAAGCCATTGAGGAGGGACATGATCTAACCTAGCTTATCAAAGCACTGAGACTTTGTGCTGAGATGAGAACAGACTCCACTGGAACAAAGGTGGGAACAGAGAGAATAGCAGCTAAGACCGTGGAATACAGCCAGGAGCAAGCGATGGTGGCTCAGCTGTGAGCACAGTAGCAGGTGTTTGAAGAGTGGTTGGATTCTGGAAACAGTTGGCCTTCTGTATCCACTGGCTCTACATCCATGATTCAAACAGCCTTGAATAAAAATTTTTTTATCACAACAGTACTGAATGTTACACATTTTTTTCTTATCATTATTCTTTAAAAATACCACCTAGGCGGATCATTGTGAGTTCAAGGCCAGCCTGGTTCTACAGAGTGAGTTCCAGGACAGCTTGGACTACATGGAGACCCTGTCTTTCGAAAACGACAAAAAAAAAAAAAAAAAAAAAAAAAAAAAAAAAAAAATACCGCCTAACAACCACGTGCACAGCACTAACATTATATTAGCTATATAAGTAATCTAGAAATGCCCTATGCTGTATGGGAGGGCGGCTGGGGGTTACACAATCACTATGTTTTGCATAAGGGAATTGAGCATTTGTAGATTTAGGTATCTGCAGACAGGATTTGTGCAGGTAGAACGAGGCCTAGGAACAGTCTCCTGAGGCCACCAAGGGTCTGTATTCTGGAGGTTGATGTATTTCAGTGATAGACCACTTTACCTCCTTCGGGCATAAAGAAAAATCATGCCCACGTTCCTAAACCTGTCATCAGGGACAGTCCCTTCCATGGCCTTCTGGGACCTCATCCATTCCCCAGTGAGGAGAAAACCAAAGACGGACTTGGAAAAACAACCTTGGAAGAGTTGCAAACATGGACTGGAAAAATATCATGTGCCAAACCATAAGTCATACATTCAAAGCAACATCTAGCTGATTCAATTTCATTTAAACCCACAGATGTTCTGAAGGTGAAGTCTACTATGGGGCGTTCCCTGTCTAATCTCCTCCTAAACTTCACCTCCACCACATATAATAATAATCAAGCATTTGCCAAGAGGAAGGAGAGAACTGTGCAGCCATATACAATGTATTCTATGAAGATCTCCTTTCGTTTTCTTCTATAACCACCCTGCACACACCTGCCCAACCAAGTCTATTCATAGGCAGTATTCCAGCAATAGAATTTTTTATTAGTTCTGTTCCTATCTCTTTTGGGCCCCTCAGTTTCTTTTTATTTAAATATTCTGGCAAACTGAGAAAGAAAATCTTTTACTCCAGCCATAAACCAGACCTCAATAGTTTGCACCAAAGTTAGATTCGAAAGAAAGAAAATAAATAAACACACCATCATGTTGTATCTCTTCCATTTGCAAACATGTGCTAAAATGGATCAAACAGCCAACAAGTTTAGTATTTCAGAGGAAAACAGTTAAATACAAAGAGCCTTTCTAGATAATGGGGAGGAGAGAGGGCTTACTATAGGTGACTGGCAAGCTGCCATCCTGTGCACAGTTTTACATTTTTAAACAGTCCTTTACCCAATGCTCTCCTTAATCCCATTAAATGAAAACTTTTTCTAATTTTAAAATTAAATTTCCTGTGTTTCCTGATAGGCTTCCAAGTTATCCTCCTTCCCTCCGCCACTCTTGGCCCCTTGGTATTTCTGTAAGCAGAGGGGCATTAGCTTCCTGGACAGATTCCAGTTGGCACACTTGCCCTCAGCCTCCCTCGACACCCCTGGGGTTTTCCACTGGGCTCAGACTGTTCCCTGACTTCCTCTTCCTAAAGTAGTGTAGGTATCACCCTAAAGCTGGTGGATCATGGCTGTGGCTTCCCCACCACCACCACATGGGGGCGCACTTCAGTAGTTTACTTTTAATAATCTAAGCACTAAGCATGTCATCTAAAGTTCCCTAATTACTCACTCTAAACATAAGTAGTTTCTAAGCTGACACCTTCTTGTGATGCTAGGGTTTGAACCCAGGGCTTGATGTGAAGTAGGCAAGCTGTCTTGCACTGAGCTGCGTTGTTAGCCCCTTTGAACACACATCCTTAGCATACGTAGCCTTCATAAAAATAGAACTAGAAGAGGAAATTAAAATGAGAAACATCACTGGTCATGGTGGTGCATGCCTTTAATCCCAGCAATCAGGAGGCAGGGGTAGGAGGGTCTCTGGGAGCTTAAGGCCAACCATATCTACCAGAAGGGGCTACAACGAGAACCTATTTCAAAAAAAAAAAAAACAAAAAAAAAAAAAAATAAGACTTCAACATATAAAATAAAAATCCTACAAATAAATAGATGACATAATTAAAAAAAGATTTTCTGTGAGAGCAAGTAAAGTGACTATCTGGCAACACTTGAAAGTCTCAGTGATACCATAATTCAACTGGGTGCATTTTTTTCAATTCTGTCTATTTGTATCTTTCTTACATTAAAGTTAAAAACGACCTCCNTATTTCAAAAAAAAAAAAAACAAAAAAAAAAAGAAATAAGACTTCAACATATCATATTTTAATGCTACAACAGAGTAGCTGACTTCATTATGAAAAGTTTCTCTGTCAGTGCAAGCAAAGTGACTATCTGGCAACACTTGAAAGTCTCAGTGATACCATAATTCAACTGGGTGCATTTTTTTCAATTCTGTCTATTTGTATCTTTCTTACATTAAAGTTAAAAACGACCTCCCTACAGATGCATACTTCTCAGTCAAGGAAACATAATTAGCTGTTCTTATAGTAGTCTGCCTAATAAATATTAATTATGTTAAGATTTAAATAATAAGTTTCCATCTTCCCTTTGTCACTCATTTTTGCTTGCAAACTAACTAAAAGATACTATGCTTTTAGAATTTTCACGGATGATCCTATGAGCTACAACAACTGGCCTGGCAAGGTACGCCCACCAGTACGATACTGGCAAAAGTATTATGGGAGTAACCAACCACTTTCTAATTGATTTAATGTCTGTTTCATAGGATGGAGGCCATACTTGACACTGATATCAGGTCTCCAAACCTGAGGCTAGACAGCCCACAGGCCATAGAGGAAAGCCTAATAGTACTATTAGTAATAGTAATACTATTATAGTATTAGTAATAGTAATAGTAATCCTACTAATTTTAGTAATACTACTATTACTAAATAGCTAGAGTATTAAACTGACTCCTACTGACTTACTCATAGATTAATGAGCTTCATCTTTCAGCTCTCAGCATAGAAGTTTTCTTATGCAGCAGATGCTGATTAATACAGAGAACCACAATCAACATGCAGAGAATAAGAGGTTGCGGAATACTTATCCCTGAATTGGACACCTGTATCAAGCTTCTGTCTCCCAATGCTCAGGGATCATTGTGGAAGAGCCAGAGATGGTGGACGACCACAGGAAACAGTTTTCCAGATGGCTGGTCACGTGAACCTACAGCACGGTTGGCAGTATGTGCAATTCCCAAGTAAGCTCAAGCCAGACAAAACTTCAGCGTAGATAGGGGGAAGCAGGTAAAAGTCCCCAGATTTACCTGAGGAGGGACAGGCAACATATTATATAATATAATATTATATATATCAGAGTATATAAAATTTGGTGAGGGTTATTAAGAGGGGGTACAGATAGAGGAGCCCCAAATATGATCAAAATATATTATATGAAAATCACAAAAATTCAATAAAAATTTACTTTAAATTTTAAAAAATATATTTATTTATTTATTTTTGTATGTGTATGAATGTACTGTCTGCATGCAGGTTTGTGCACCCGTGTCATGCAATGCCTCGGAAGTCAGAAGAGGGTGTTGGAGTCCCCTGGAACTGGAGTTAAAGACGGTTCTCAGCCACCATGTGGGTACTGGGGATCGAACCCGGGTCCTCTGCAAGAGCAGTCGGCGCTCTTAACTGCTAGGCCAAATTTTTAAATTTTTTACAAATGGATTAAAATCCTAGATCATCAAGCAAGTTAGAAAAGTCTGTCTCCATATTTTTAATAAGTCAATAAGTTTTAATAAGTTTTTGTTAACAAAACATGCATTCATTTTTGGAGACAGAAGCATATAAAGTATTATCTGGTTATAAATCTATGCCTTAAAAAATGTTTTTCCAGGAGCTGGAGAGAGTGCTCAGAGGGTTAAGAGCACCAACTGCTCTTGCAGAGGAACTAGGTTCGATTCCCAGCACCCACATGACGGCTAAGAACCGTATTTAAGCCAGGCGTGGTGGCGCACGCAGAGGCAGACGGATGTCCGTGAGTTCAAGGCCAGCCTGGTCTACAGAGTGAGTTCCAGGCCAGCTGGGGCTATAGGGAGACCCTGTCTCAAAAAGCAAAAAAATAAATAAATAAATAAAAAAAAAATAAATGTTTATCCAGGGGGTGGAGAGATGGCTCAGCAGTTAAGAGCACTGGCTTCTCCTATAGAGAACTTGGGTTCAGTTCCAAGCACCCAAATGGTGGCTAATATCTGTGTAACTCCAATTAGAGAATCAATGCCCTCATCTGGCCTCCTCAGGCATTGCATGACCTGGGTACAATTACACTACATGCAGGCAAAACACTCATACACATAAAATAAAAAATAAATAAATAACAAAATAAAACACGTTCACAGTAAACACCAACACTGGTGTCTACACAAACAATGGGGCACCATAGTATTGTCAAGCTGACACATAAAATTAATCATCATGGGGCTGGAGAGATGGCCTAGTGGTTAAGAGTGCCAACTTCTCTTGCAGAGGACCCGGGTTCAATCCCCAGCACCCACATGGTGGCTGAGAACCGTCTTTAACTCCCGTTCCAGGAGAATCTGACACCCTCTTCTGACCTCTGCGGCATTTCACGACACAGGTGCACAGACCTACGTGCAGACAGTACATTCATACACATAAAAAATAAATTTAACGCCTTTAATCCTAGCACTTGGGAGGCAGAGGCAGGCGGATCTTTGTGAGTTCAAGGCCAGCCTGGTCTACAGAGTGAGTTCCAGGACAGCTGGGGCTACAGGGAGACCCTGTCTTGAAAAGACTAAATAAATAAATAAATAAATAAATAAATAAATAAATAAATAAATAAATTTAAAATTAATCATCATATATGCACAGATCCTTTAAAATAAATGTGTGTGACTTTATAAAATTTATGAAATGTGACTCATTTCAATGAAATGTACTGTGTGTCAATACCCTGGGAGCAGATCAGAGACCACCGTTATCTGTGTCTACTGAGAAGTTCCCCCTGTCACTCACAATAACTACTGATGGGAGCTTCACAGCAGCCAGGCTGTATCTCCTAAGCATGCAGTGCCAATCAAGTACAAAGATGTAACTTCTACTCTCTTCCTTAACTTTTTTCATTAAAACATGTAAGCAGAATTGGAAATATCTGTTTACACAGATATTTCTCCACCTGGAGTCCATTGGTCTGAAGCATTAGAAATTTATAAATGTCAAATCACAGACCAATAATTCCAAACTTTGGAACATGATAAAGGACCTAAGTATTGTGTTAAGTGTGTGTATTTATACATCAGAACTCTGAAGCTGTTTCAATCAACCTGGGGAACAATCAGTGATCTTCACCTTTACACATTACCCCAGGGACTCTGTTACAATGTATGCTCCAGGCACTCCATGCACCTGTATTAAAGGCTGCTGAGTAGCCACCGGAAGCTTGGCTGAGTCCGGAGAGCACAGCACCATCCCTTTGCTCCAAGAACCAAATTGGGAGCGGTCATTTCAGAGAATTTATAGGATCTTGTCTTTTCAAAACTAAAATCTATTACCATAAAAACTTGATGATCTTCTGTAAAACTGGAATTGTTTAGTCAAGCTATTTCTCTTTTTTCACCTTAGATGCAATAGCAACAGGGAGTCTGTAATCAAGGAGAGAAAACCTCCTCTGCTATTTACGATGTGAACTTCAACAAGGCAAGCGAGGTGTTTTGTGCAGTCTCTTCCAACATCGGTCTTCAATGATTCTGGGAAAATATTTTAGCTCCTTCATAACAGAAGCAAGATCTGTCTCCAGACAATCAGAAAGACATCTGTCCAGTTGCAATCAATCACCTTTATTCCTTCAATTAAAGTTCATCTGATTAATATATGATGAACAAAACTAGCAGTACAGGTCCAGCCTTGTTCAAAATGTTCCTGCTTTTCACCCAAACACGTTTAGGTGAGATCAAGAAAAAATAAAAACAACTTCAGGCCAGTCTAACTCAACAACCTAAGGCTTAATGTGCTTTGTGCAGGATCTACCCTTCGTACCAAATAGACGATCCTAGTCAATTATATAAGAGGAGAGAATCGACTGTAATGCTGTTTGGGGTTTTTATTTGTTCTGTTTCATATCTTAAAGATAAAGTCATGTTCATTAATTGATATGCATGTATGTGTTCATGTATGCACTTGTTCTTGTGTATGCAGGTAAAGCACCTGTGGAGGCCACAGGACCACCTCAGGTATTATTCACCAGGTGTCATTTTCCTTTGATTTTTTGAGACAGTCTGTCACTGGCCTGGAACTCACCTCTCCGGCTAGTGTGGCTGGCTGACCAGTTCCAGGGATCCACCTGTTTCCACCTCCTCAGTACTGGGGTGACAAGGGTGTGCCTGCTACCAGGTCCAACTTCTTTATGTGGGTTCTGAGGACCAAACGCAAGTTCTCCTGCTTTCAAGGCAAGCACTTGGCTACCTGAGCTACTCCCCCAACCTTATTAAAGTGGTTTTCAATTTTTAAAGAATCTTTCACTGATGGGGACATTTGTCTCATCATTTGAGCCTTTTTGTCATTATTTTCAGAATAATATAAAACTCTGCATAAGATTCATCAGCCAGTTCTTACTTTTACAAGCAATAGTCCCAGGCAAACTCATGAAGTGAACTATTTGTCTCCAACACCCATTTTCTACCATTCTCCCATATTTATTATAACAACCAGAATATGTCTGATTAGTCCATTAAATTATTTGAGGCACTTTGAGATATTTCATTTTATTTGGTTTTCAAGTTAAGCAGAGGAAAGACTGTCTCAGGCCAATGAGATGTCTCAGTGGATAAAGGTGCCTGCTGCCCAGCCTGACAACCTGAGATCAATTCCTGGGACCCACATGGTGAAAGGAGAGAACCAACAACCATAAGTTGTCCTTTGATCACCACACATGCAACCATAGAGTGTACACACACACACACACACACACACACACACACACACACATTAAATAAATAAATGCAATTTTTAGGAGATTGTCTCTTTTCATAGGTAGAAAAACTAAGCTAAAAGAGAAGTGAATCATCTGGCTGTAACTTGCATGAGATTCTTTTCTTCCCGATTCTCTCCCTCGCTGGCCATACATACATCTGTTACAGCAGCACTACTCCTGGGTTTGAAACCTGGTCTCCACATCCACACTTACCTCCCCTGTCCCTTTCCTTGGCACCCTTCTCTCTGAGACTCTGGAACAAATATTTACTATAATATGCATGGATGCTATTGACTTTGGAGTCCTCTCCTTTTAGATCATACATGGAAAGACTCGACGAAAGTTGTCTAAAGGCATGTCTTAATTTCAAAAAATAAATTCCAGCTGAGAGCTACCATGCCAATCAGTGGCAAGCTAGAAAAGCTACATATGTGGAGAAAGAGAGCTCTGTTACTGTTTAATCACAGAGGTGCATGGCTCACCTTGATACTTTCTCAGTTCTTCCAGGAAAAGATCAGCACAGGAAGGTCCCATAGCTCAATGGGAGTCAGTTGAAAGTCAACTGGCTGAAGGGAAAAGGCTTTGCTCAGCTATGCGTAGGAAAACTGCTGAGTAATATTCCAGGAAACACCATGGGATTCGTTCCCATCTAATGGGAAAATGGAATTATTACCTATAATTTAGTTTAGCATAAATACATTCTGTCAAAATAAAGGGCAAAATATGATTCTTTCCTATGGCTGTCCTATGAGCAGATTATGAATAGGGTACAGAGGAGAGAACGCACTGTAGCTCCCGGTGATGAGAAGAATAATAGGTAGGAATGGAAGATGAGGCGGTCCAAGCATTGAACACAGCATCAGCAAAGGTGAGGAGGTGAAAGGAGAAATGACTTCCTCCAAAGGGAAAACAGATGGTGGAATGATAGGGAGTGAGGTGTGTGGGAAGGAGATGTAGAGCACGTGTGAGATAACATGCACAGCGGGCCTTGAACACTATGGCAAAGTGGTTTGGATGTAGAGTACACAGCTAGACTTTGGTTTAGGGAGAGAAGATGAACTGATAGAAAACATTTAAACAAATCTGGGAAAAGAGTTACCTTGTTTTCCTCCAAACTAACTAGCGCAAAAAGAAAGTTCCCCATTTCTCAGATCAAAAGGGACCTGCGAGTATTCTCCCAAATGCGTGCGATCTTCCTCCCACACTATCCCTCAGGAAGGAAGATTTGCACATCTCCAGCCCAATTTTCTGAAAAAATCTTCAGTTCTGACTCCAAAAGTGATATCTTAACTTCATTATAGGCCCAAGGTTCTGGACCCAAAGAAATGATCCATCAAATAGAAAATTAGCTTCACAGGGTTAACATTGGGCCAGGTCAAAAGAAGCCCAGTTCCAGAAAGCTCATTAATGGTGTCTTGGTAAAGGAAAATAAACAAAGATGCTTTTTGAGATTCAGCCCAAATGTTGCTCTGAAGCCAGGGGTTGTTAACATTGAGAAGAAGGGGCTTTGCTACAATAGTACATTTGAGCATCTTCTCTCATTCAAAGTATGCTTTATTCTGAGTTTCAGCACATGGTAATTAACATGCTCTTTAATGAATAGTTTATTAAAAGTATCAGTGGTAACAATTTTCTAGCATTGACCAAGAACTCTTTCTTCATTGGTGGGGGGAGGGGGGCCTGAGGCATGCAAAAACTATGGGTTTCCAACTTCAATAAAGCTTTGGAAATGATTTGTTGATATTTTCAGTAACAAAGTTATAAAAAATTTGTTACCATACTGTATCTTTCATATCAACAGAGTTAAAACCTACAATATTATTGTGTCTTAAGTGAGGTTTGTTATGGTTTCAATGAGAAATGTCCCCCTCAGGCTCAAGTGCCTGAACACTTAGTCCTTAGCTGATGGTGCTGCGTGGAGATTGTGAAACATTTAGGAGGTGAAGGAAATAGATGACAGGGCTGAGCAGCAGACCTTAGGGGTTTTATAACCAACCACGCCATGGCTCCAGCCAAGCTCTTTACTTCCTAGTTGGCACCGCATAACAAGCCACCAACAAGATGCTGCCATATAGACAGAATCATCCTAAGTGCCCGATGGACTAATCTTTTAAGCCAAAAGAGACCTCACCTTCGCTAAGTTCCTTGGATCTGGTACATGTAAAGTATGTATTGAGATCTCAAAGTTTAAATAGCAAATCCAAGATCACACAGCAATGGATAAAGGGGGCTCCATTTTGCCCCCAAGTTCCCTGCTGCTGGCCCAGCATTCACTGCAGTCTTGTTCCACTCCAAAGGTGGCATGCCAAAGTTGTCGTGGTGAGGTTACTGAGAGAGACTAGGGCTAAGGTTGGTTAGCAATGCCCAGGACAGGATTACAAGCTTTGGAGATAGTCTTTCATTTTCTGTCCTTCTTTGGGCTTCCTCGTCCCTTGCCTTCCAGCACTTATCACTTGTTTCTGCTCTAGGACTCTGCAGAGTCAGAAGTAGATCCCATTACAATGCCTGCTCACTCCTTCCAAAGTCAGACATCCGCCCTGTACAATGAATGCAAAATGAAGCCAGGGATACATGATGTGACTGCCATCAAAGTCCCCCCTCGTCTTCTCACTTGTCTGAAGTCCTCTTCTTCAATGAGAAATTTTTACTCTCTTGAGCCCATAGTTTATCCTAAGTCAATTATAGTACAAACTAGCCTATCACTGTTGACTTGACCATCTTCCCCAATAGACAATGAATGACCTTCCACAGGAGTTTAAAAAGAAAACACTCTAGGGACTGGAGAGATGGCAGTTAGGAGCACTGACTGCTCTTGCCGAGGACCAGGGTTTCATTCCCAGCACCCACATGGTGGCTAAGAACCATCCTTGACTCCAATTCCAGGGGAATCTGACATCCTCTTCTGACCTCTGCAGCACTGCATAACACAGGTGCACTCACATACATGCAGGCAATACACTCATATTCATTAAAAAACTTAAGTAAATAAAAAGCAAATACTCTGGGGCTGGAGACATGGCTCAGCAGTTAAGAGCACTGGCTGCTCTGGCAGAGGATCCAGGTTCGAATCCCAGCACCAACATGGCAGCTAACAACCATCCATAACTCCAGTTCCAAGGGATCTGCTGCCCTCTTCTGACCTCTGCAGGCATTGCATGACATGGGCATACTTACATACATGCAAGCAATACACTCATACACATAAAATAATAAATATTTTTTTAAAACAAAGCAAACACTCTTCCTGCAAATCTCATTTCCAGTCTCTCCTTTCTTCTCATCACCATCCAGTGAAGAAAGACAATTAAAGTCACCCCCCATACTTGAGCCTCCATGCCCTTTGATTTTAGTTTATATTCCCTTTAAGAAGCATGTAACACAAAGAGCATACCACTTAATGATACACAACCTCCAAGTCAGCAAAGAAAAACAGCAGGACTGTGACAGATCTAAACACAGGAGGAGAAAGACTTCAAACCACACAGGAGCCAGAGGACAGGGAAAAAAGCAGTTCTATGTAGGTGAGCCTCCTGTCACCCAGCATGCATCACTCAAGCGTAGTTATATCTGACAAGTAACCCCCTCACTCCAAGGACATTACAAGATGTCCATTTTACTACAGTATTCATGAGAGGGGGCAGGGAGGGAGGTTGTGGGCCAGGGAGTTCGCGCCTATGCTCCTAAGTCCGTGATGTCAAGCATTCAAACGTGTGTCTTCTCCCACGTCTCTCTGGTTAGACCATGTCTTTTCTGATGCTACCCACTCCAGACCTAGATATTTTTCATCCTTTGTAGAATCATGACAGGACCCTGTATTTCCAGCCATGAGTAGTGTACAAACAGCAAATAAGACACTCTCCTCTTTTGGAGGCCATAGAAGATTATAAATAGTGTTTTTTCCTATAATAGATAGGCAGAGAGAGTATAGCTTAAGCAATTAGGGAGGAATGCAGAGAGTGGCATTTCTAAGGGCTTATTATACACCAACAGCTTGTGGGTACCTTGCATTTGTCTTTCCCACTGGCAGCTCTTAAGGAAATGGACGGAGCAAAGGGAAGATATCATCCATGTTCCCGTTGACTGGATTTCCATCCCACCACTCGGTAAGATGTGGGCTACACCACCACAAGAAACTAGCATGAATTTTTTAAAGGGTGTTGACAAGACAAGGGTTGGGGGTGCATCACAAGGTCTAGCCAATCAAGGTGGCCTCCAGAGTGGTGGCTTCTGGATAATTTGGGACAGGCTTCCAGTTAGATGTGAAATGTTAAGCAGGAGAAAATAAAAATATTAAGCAAAAGAAAATAAAAACGGGTGAGGAGCTGGACGGGGGAGATGGTAGTCACATCTAATATTTTCCCGTGTCAGGTAAGGGTTTTGTGCTAACGGTACATGATAACTAATTCTTTTTACTTAAATAATTTCCATAATTTGCCTGTGACCCCCCCATAGTGACACTTGGCATAGGCTGGGAGCTCGGAGAAGGAGTCATTGTGGTGTTGGCAGAGTGGACGGGGAGCTGGGAAACTCCAGAGCTATGGAAGGAATGACCTAATTCACAAAAGGCTTTGGTGGACAGGAATAAGGCTGGTTCTCTGTGAGCTGGGACAGCAAGCTCAGCCTGGGAGAGGGAAGGTTATTTTATCAGGAAATAAATCAGAAGCCTGGACCATGACCACTTTTTTCCAGGCACATCTTGGTGATGAGGTGGGTGTGTGTTCAGACCACAGGAATCTCCAAACTGCCTGCCGCCCCATCAGCTCTGAGTGGGACACCAGGCTCTCGGCCGATGAGAGCCCCAGACGACAGTATGCTTCAGTTTGCACTTTGTGTCTCTCTGAGTGTGTGTGGTTTCTTTCATTTTATGTTTGTATTTGGCATTTTTTATTTGTTTGTTTGTGTGGACGGTCTCATTTGGAGGCTGGTGGTTACCAGCCTTCCCTCTGTGTGAAGTTGCTGCCAAGAAGTCTGGTGTCTGCCGCACTCTGCTTCAGTGCCTCTGGCCAGCAGCCAGGCCTGAGGTGGCGGCTGGAGCTTCTGCTGGCCTGGCTTGCAAAGTACGTTCCAGTGGGCACCGGGAAGGCCGGCAAGACAGGAGCACTTAGGGGCAAGGAGCAGAAGACAACCTGCTAAACAGTCCCCAGGGAGGGAGGCAAGTGTCTGTCACAAGGATGTCACTGAGTACTCAATACTAAGAAGAGTAAAAAGCCACAGAGATAAGGAATCCCATGCTCTGGCTAGCAGTCAACGCGTCCTTTAGTGCTAAAGTGATGTGTGTTCTCACTGTAAGGATGGAAAGCAGAGCCTGGGGTCCCTTGGGCAGCTGTGAATGCATTGCAATCTCAGCTGGACATCTGCCCTTGTCACAGAGGTGTGTCCCACCTCAAACCCGAAATAAACTTAACGCCCCACCTTCAGAGAAGATTGGGTTATTTTTATTTTGAAAAAGCTTGAGCTTTGAAGTTATTTTAAAAGCCTTAAGATATAATTTAGTGTGGAGGGAGAAGTGGACCTATGAGAAGGAAAAGAAGTAAAATGCTATAAAAAAAGCGAAGTCCTGGAATTAAATGTTGTGACCTAAATATAGGCCTTTGGGTCCCTCATCAATCATAGCTCTGTGCGGCTTTTTTGGTAAATAGGTTTCTGAATTTTATTTTGGAGTGGTATAATTTTCAGATTAAAACTTTGTTTTTGACAGGATCTCACTATGAAGCCCTGGCTGGCTTGGAACTTGTTATGTAGACCAGGCTGGCCTTGAACTTGAGATCCGCCTGCCTCTGCCTCTCAAGTATTGAGATTAAATGCATTTGCCACCACATCTGGGCAGAATAAAACTTTTAAAAGATGTCCAGGCCCAAATAATGATTAAAATACGGAAATTGCTCCACAGAACGGTTTCATACAACTGAAGGTACGTACAAGATATAACTAAGTGACTGCTCCTTAAAACTCTTCGCCATTCTAGAACCACAGGAGATTCCCTGCCCCCACATCAGGGGCTGTCTGCCTACAGTCAGAGATAACATTAGGTCAGAGCTCCCATTACCAACCCCTGTTTTCAGAGACTTTATCTCAGATGTAAAATGTTTCCAGGAAGGCTCAAATTGGGCAGATAGCATCACAAACCAGTACTTAGTTCTTTAACATGTTTTCAAGGACCAACATCTTTTAACTGTTGGTTTTCTAACCCCAGAAATAATTACACAGATGGCCAAATATTAGGTGGAATTATCCACCATAAGCCCCAAGCTAGGCAGGTCCAGAGTAACTGGATCCTGAGAAGATGTCCTGTAAAACTTTTTTCAAATGGACACTTTTGCAAGGAGAGAGCGTGGTCAGCACAAGAGGGGCATTGCTACTACGACAACAAACCTGAAAGGAAGCAGGAAACCAAATCTCTCGGGACTTCCCTAAAACCTGAGTAAGGCATTTTTGTACTCATGCCTCAAGCTGTGTGATTTTTAAGGACATAGAATCTGCTCTCAATACAATGGAAATCAATAAGTAACATATATTATTTAAATCCTTCTGTGCTGGATATGTGTCCTAGAGGTGGGGTTCAATGGGAGAAAAAAGATCAGGCCACCGGTTTCATGGGGTTAAGAATAAGTGAAAAGACAAATAATATCCACATAAATAAATACATTGACAGTAAGTTTCCTGGCATAGGGAAGAGTAGAAATGGCCTTAAGGGTAGGCTTGCTAAACCGAAGTGTTAAAGTATGCTTTCCAGCCAACCCACCGGAGATTTAAATTTGACCTTGGACAATCCACTTGACTTCCCTGTATGTCAGTTTATTCACCTGTAATATGGCGTTAAGTAAGACCTGGCCTTAGGGCCCTCCTAAAGAACAAAGCAGTGCTGCGATGTGGAATTTGTGAAATGTGTAAGTTGGTAAATTATTTTAAGACATTGACAAGGAAGAGACCAAAGAGTAACGGTGGCCACACTACTAAGGTCCTGTTTTGTCTTCCTTGGGTCTTCAGTTATTTTGGACTCCTTGCCCAGGACTCATCAATAATCCTAGACATAGCCCTCACCAACCCATGCAACAGATACCTAAAGGAAAAGACCCTGAAGACAGACTTGCCCTCCTCCCTCCAGTTGGCCTGTCAGCTGTCCTTTGAGGGACTCAAATCTGCACAAGAAATGTCACAGAGAATTCTAGTTTTGCTGCATTGTTTCCAATCATTCCGCTCACTTATCCACTGACATGCAGCACTGATTTACTGAACAGCTGCCATATATAGGCACCGAAAGAGCCACACTGATACTATTTATTTTCTATTCTAATTTCCAGAATGAGAAGTCCATGGGGGAATTTCCACTCGTGTGATAAGGTTCACCCCCACAGGAAAATAATTACACTTTCTCAAAGGCAACAGTGGAATTCTAAGAAGATCAGTCACATACTTGTGCTAAATTTTAGACTCTTTTGCTTTACCACAAATGCAAGTTATGTACTCGGTTAAACCCTGCCTTCCTTGAGACGCAAAGATAATAGTTCCTTCCTCAGGATTGTCTCAGGAACCAAGTAAGATGGTAAACAGAACAGCCGACATCTATTTCTGCTGTTACATTTGTGCTCTTCACTTTTTTTTTCTTCACTACCACCTATCATCCTTTGTGGAGGAACAAATAGTATTTAGTATCAAAAGAGGAATTGGGCGCTGGAGATGGTTCAGCGGTTGAGAGCACTGGTTGCTCTTGCAGAGGACCCATATCCAGTTCCCAGCACCCACATGGCAGCTAACAACCATCCATCACTCCAGTTCCAGGGGACCCTCTTCTGATCTCCATGAGCACATCATGGGTGCACTTACAAACACGCACAGAATACATTCATACACATAAAAATGACAATTATAAAATATTTAAACAATAAAAATTTAAAAAGAAGAATTTTAATTAATTTAGTTTAAATGTTTCTTATGCAAATCACTGTCTCCTTGTAGTCTATAGAATGTGTCTGCAGGAGCCTTTTGAGAATGCTAAGAATTTTTACATTTTCTTTGTTTTCCTTCCAACATATTCTGGACAAATTAGATGGTCGTCATGAAAGCAAGTACTTCCACCAAGCTCATGTTGACACTGAGGACTTTTTTTTATTATGAATGATTGTAACAGAGGCTAAATTTAAATTTTCACTCAAATCTCATACAGTGAAAGGCAGTTAGATGAAAACTGAAAGAGATGCAAGCAATAAATAGATAGAAATACAGACTTAGACACAGCATGGATTCAGATGCACAAATATTCCACTTGTTGGGTATCTTTGTTCTGGCAAGATTTCTGCAAAGGACTTTACCTACATAGCTGCTCAGGTAATCTTCTCCATAGCACTATAAACAGGTATATCCTCCAGTTTCAGATTTATCAAGAAACTGAGCCTTAGAGAGTTGAGGCAACTTGCTCCAGGTTTCAAAGCCAAAGCCTGAGAAGGCTGGACATACCCTATCATAGTTTCTGTCAAAAAACTGATCCTCTTACACTGCCTATGATCAGTTCAGTGCTGCTTCAAAAGCTCTCTAGTTATTCTTCTTTCAAGGTCCCTTTTTTTCTCAGTCTAATCCAATCATCTAATCTAAGAAGGAAATTTCTAGTGAAGAATTAAGTTGTATTCACTGTGTATATGTTTGTCTGAATGTATGTGCGCAATAGATGGATCTGGGATGGATGGGAGGGTACCTCATCCAAACACCCAGAATTGCCTGTTTGACTTAAATAATACTTATGAAGAGTATCCAAGTTCTTTTTTTCTTTCTTTTTTTTTTTTTTTTTGGTCTTTTTTGAAGCAGGGTCTCCCTGTAGCTCCAGCTGGTCTGGAACGTACTATGTAGACCAGGTTGACCTGAATCTCACAGAGATTTGCCTGCCTCTACTGCCCAAATGCTGAAATTTAAAAATGTATGCCACCATGCCCAGCTTCCCAAGTACTTTTAAAAAAAAAATCTTCAGGAGTTTGGGAATTAGTACCACCTTTAGAACAAAAGAAGAAAATGTTTTCAAAAGAAACTAAGATTTCCTAAACTTTCAATTTATTGCCATGGTATAACACAAGTTATAAAGTGTTTTCCTGCTTAATCTTTGAATTAAGCCCTATAAAACAGATAATTACTCAGTGATATGATTATTTCCATAAGTATAAGCAGACTTGAATTTTATTAATCAAATCAACCACCTGTCCTAAACTGGATAGCTATTTGACACTGGAAGGTTTGATCTCTCTGGCAACAGAGCCTACCACTCAGTCTTTCTGTCTGAACCACCACTTTTCTCTGTGGAACTGGTATGAAGTCTCCTGACAAAAAAGAAAGCAGGAGATTAACCTGCATCCAGAACACCACTAAATAAGGTTATTCATGTGTCAGCTCACACCAGAGGAATAGGAAACATCTATTCTGAAAATAACAGATGGCCTGGGTTTTATAATCTCTTATAGTACAATATGAAGGGAAGATCATGACTGTATCCACACAGAGAACTTAATTTCTACTCTAAAGGAAGCACAATTTTAAAAACCACTGCCTGAATTTCTTAACGAAGCCAACATGCAACCCTTCATGTTTTGGCTTTTCCCCTCCTTCTCACCTTCATCCTTTGATATTCTTCAACTTGGACTCTATGTTCCAGCAACTATTTTTGCTTTCTCAAACACACCGTGACGCTCTGTGATTCTGTGCCTTCTTTTGTTCTGTTAATTGCCTGGAACGCCTTTTTCACACGCAGCACGACTTATAGTTGCTTGTCCATCTGGAAGATTTCACGAATACACGAAGAGTCTGCAGAATGCTCTGGAACCACCACCTTCTACCCACCCCAGCCAAGCCTTCCTCTGCTCTGCCTCTATGCCTTGAAGGTCTTATTTCAGGGCATATCATAGTAGCATGTGACTCTGTCATGCACTCATGCTCTCTGCTAGACTGTGGGCTCTTTGAGGGCAGATACACTGTTCTATCTTTGTTGGCATCCCTCAGACAATCCCATGTCACCACTGACATTTAATATATGACATTAGACCAGATCAAAACTGTTCAAAAACGACTAAGAGGTTGAGATTTCCTGAGATCTAGACTCTCTAGACACCTTTAACACGCTCTCCCTCCCTCTTTATCCCTAGCCCTCTTCCCCTCTCCCTCTCTTTTTCCCTCTCCCTCTTTTTTATTAAATTTGTTTTTTATAGTGAATTCTAATTATTCCCACCCAGACTCTCTCTGAGCCCCTCCTTCTCCTTTTATCCCCCCTCCTCCTTATAAGTCCCTTTTCCCCATTTTCATCTTTTTGTATCGCTTTGTGAGTCACTGAGTTTAACTGGGGCCCTATGTATGACCATGGATTTGGAAGTAACCATTGGAGCCTGGCGGGCTCATAGGTGAGTACATAACTGAAGAAGATGCCTTTTCATCTTCCAGAATCCATCAGTAGCTAGTAGTTCAGCAGCAGAGAGGGGCAGACCCCATGAGCCCCTCCTCCATCTGTGGTTAACTGTTGACAAGCCAGTCTGTGCAGACCTACTGCAGGCAGCAGCAGCCACTGTGAAACTGTGAATCATCCGTTGGGCCTTGCCCCAATGATAACACTGCACGGTCCTTCTTTCCCTTCAGCTTACATCCTCTCTTCCCCCTTTTCTGTGATGTTTCCTGAGCCTTCGAGGAGGTAATATAAATATCCTGTTTGGGCTAAGCCCTCAGCCATCACTTATTCTCAGCACCTTCAGCAGCTATGCATGTCTGTATTCATTGATGCTCATTCCACAAAGAAACCTCTCTGATTAAGGCTGAGAGTAGCATTTGTCTATGGGTGTAAACATAGATGGTTAGAAGGCAGCCTGGCACCAGGACAAGCTAAGCAGCAGTAGTAAGTCACCCCTAGGGCCTAAGACCTCCTCTGCCATGATCTGGATCTATTTACATTGCTGGGCATGGACTCCTTCCTGTAAGCAGGACTCATAGCTAATCAGAGAGTAGTTGGTTATCCCTCATAACATCATGCCACAGTTGCACTTGTAGCAGATTGTTATTATAGTTTGTAGGGTTCACAGCTAGGTAAGACGGTTGATGCATTCTCTCTCCCAGCAGCCTGTATATCACATGTCACCTTTCAGCACTATGAAAGCAAGCGAGCAGGTATAAAGCTTCCAGTTGGGTTCTCTTGTGAGTTCCCTGTATCTTGTGAGTTCCCTGTATCTTGTGAGTTCTCTGTATCTTGCACCTGAGGTGTGTGGTGTCTTCAGCAAAAGTGTCTTATCAACTGGTTATGGTGGACAAGCAAGAGGAATGGAAAGAGTGTGTATTGTTTGGGGGGGCATCTGGGATATCCCTGGCCTACAGCTCATAAGAAAATATCCTATACCTGGTACTGAGGAGACCCTTCTTAACATTTCTTTTGGGACAGTGTTTGCCCCTGTAAATAACCATTTATAATGTAGAGTCCATCCCTGGGGAAGGTCCATACAAATAATCCTTCCCTCTCAGTCTCATTCCTTCATGTAACAAAGGCTGGCCAAGTGTCTACTGCAAGTCAGGCATGATATGGAGGGCCAAGACTCAACCCTGCCCCAAACAAACAAAAGATATCAAAGTTTACAAAACAGCATTCCGAAAACAAACATGAAACCAAGTAGAGAGACAGCACTACTGTTGGTTTAACACAACTAAGTGCCTAGAGGGTCAGAGAAGAGAGAGAGCACCCACAGTGACAGGCCACACAGGAACAGCCATCCGAAAGAAGTCTGGGAACAGGAAGTTCTGAAAAAACATGTTTTCTAAATTCTCCTCAAAATAAAAAGCTATCTCCTGCTTGTTTACTTCCATAAATAAAATTTGTCTTACTGTATTATGCTACACAGTGTTGGCATAATAGAATACCACAGGGTAGGTCATCTATAAACAAGAGAAGTTTGTCCAGCTCACAATTCTGGCAGCTAAGGAGGTCAGTATCAAGGTGTTGGTATCGAATGAGGGCCCCTGTTTACATTATGACAGCAAGAAAGCCCAAGAGCACACAGAGTCTGATATTTTCCTCTTCTTCTAAAGCTACTAATTATGAATAAGCCTCACGACTTCATGGAATCCCAGGCAACTCCAGGGGCAGCACTTCCAAATTCCACCAAATAGATTTGGGGATTAAGTTGCCAACACATGAATTTTTAGGAAACACATTCAAACCACAACACTTACTTTGAAAGAAATTTAGCCACACTTTGCCAGGTTTCTTCCCCATATCCTATAGGTCTGTGTTCAAACCCTACAAGATATTTTTGGCAATTTTGATATTTCTCTGACATTGGATATTGCATTGATAAACTATAAAGACAGAGAGATGGCTCAGGGATTAAGAGCACTGGCTATTCTTGCAAAAGACCCCAGTTCAAATCTTAGCACCCACATGGCCTATAACAGCCATCTGTAACCTCAGTTCCAGGGAATCCGATGCCCTCTTCTGTCCTCCAGGGGCATTGTACTACACGGGTGCACCTACACACAAGCAGACATGCATACGCATAAAATAAAAATAAAATAATAATAAAATATATAATAAATAAAAGACACGGAAAACACCAGAATTGTCAAAAAAAATTGTATCGCTAAGTATATTAACACTAGCAGAGCACACACCCAGGATGAAAGAAATCCAGAAACAAATGGTCAGGAAAACAAAAAGGGTCTTTTCACAATGTTCAATGAAAAAATCAATCAGAAGCAATGGCAGCCTAAGCCTACTAAATAGAAAGACCAGTATAAGGGACAGGAAATGTGCATGGTTATAGCTTTCTACGTTTTCCATAAAAAATGCTTCCTTTAGGACAAGAACAGAGTTTCCTGACAAAGCAGGTGGCTGTCCCGGTACTCCAGGTCCCTGTGCCCCAGTGATTTCCATGAAGCCGAGAGACTAGAAGGTGAACATTGATGGGGACTGCTGGAAAAATAAGAGTGGGCCCAAGGCATAGGCAATGGGATAACTGTGTGATTTTTCGGAGTATGCATCGGTGTGCTGAGCTCAAACCAAAGTCATGTCTACTGGCCACACAGTTAACACCCAACCAATGTTGACGATGTCTGAAGAGGTGAACACATCAAGAAATAGACTAAATGTGAATCTTCTAGAAAAAAAGCTTCTGATAGTTGGGTGTGGTGCCACATGCCTGGCAAGCATGGCCAAGTAAAAATGCATTGGAAGAAATGAACAACTATGAGATACTGACCTGTTTCTCAGATTCAGTCAGGGTCAGGAAAAAGTCCAATCAGGTGCAACATCCCTTCAGAATCTATCCCCTTTGGAGAAGAAGGATTAGGACCCATGAGAAATATGACTGAAGGGAAGACTTTGCTCTATGAGCTCAGATTATCCCAAAGGACAAGAGTTAGAGTCTGTACAAACACCAAGAGGAAATTAAAAGTACTGTTGATCCTACCTTGTAAAGTTTGTGAAAAATGGCAGAAAAATACTAATGGAATTAACCCATTTCTTATTCTTATTCCAGATGTCTCTAATGCATTTTAACCACTTCTCCTGTTGATAGAAGAATGCTCTGGCCATATACTCTTTATAGATCTTTCCAAACACCAGCTCTGAACAGAGGTTTTGATAATTATTTTTGCATGGTGTGTTAAGAGATGTGAGTGACTAAGCTACAGTAGGCATTGCTCTGATCCTCTTTGGAAGTCAGGGACAGTCAGAAGTTGCTCTCTCCCTCCCCTCTGGTCCTAGAAACAGCAGAAATTCAGTTATCTCAACAGCTTTAAGCAGGACTGATATTTGCCAGATACACCTTAATTCCATGTCTGCTGTATTTCTTTAAATGCAGTGCTGTTGAATGAATGCAATGAGACATTTTCCCTACAGAATTAGAGTTAACAAACTCCAACAAAACTCCAGTTCTTCAGTGTGAGAGTTTTAAGACTTTCCTTGATATATGAAGACATCATAAAAGGATTCAGGACCATTTTTACATTTGTGTTGAATATGGTGGGCCAAGGTAAGTGGGCACCCTTATCAGTAAGGAATGTGCAGGCAAATGGTGGGACTTTTTTGAGCTTTATTAAAAGGAATCAAGAATTGTTAAAACAGTGCCAACAAGATAGCTCAGTGGTAAAGGCATTTGCCATTCAGTCTGAAAATCTGAGTTTGACCACCAGGACCCACACGATAGCAGGAGAAAACAGATTTTCATAAGTTGTCCACACACACACACACACACACACACACGCACACACACACACACACAAATAAATAAAAAGTATAGTAATAATTAAAAAGTTGCTAAAATATGTTTTAAAGTAATGTTAAAAGGCTAACATGATTTTTAAAAATTAACTTTTAGGGGGGCTGGAGAGATGGCCTAGAGGTTAAGAGCGCTGACTGCTCTTGCAGAGGACCCGGGTTCGATCCCCAGCACCCACATGGCGGCTGAGAACCGTCTGTAACTCCAATTCCAGGAGAACTCCAGTTCCAGGGGAATCTGAGACCCTCTTCTGACCTCCGCGGTGTTGCACGACACGGGTGTACAAACCTACATGCAGACAGTACATTCATACACATTCAAAAAAAAAATTAAATAAAAAAAAATTAACTTTTAGAAATGTGAAAATATTTTATTATCTATTTTTATTTTACATGTATGAGCATTTTGCCTGCATATATGTGTATATACCACATGTGTGCCTAGTGTCCACTGAGGCCAGAAGAGGATGCAAATCCCCTGGAACTGAAATCACAGACTACTATAAATCACCGTGTGCGTGCTGGGAAACGAATCCAGGTTCTCTGAAAGGGCAGCAAGTGTTCTTAACTGCTGAGCCATCTCTCTAGTTCCAGAAACCTGAAAATTCTTAAATGCCCAATAGTGATGGATGAGTTCAATAACTTGTGACATGTATATATGTATAACAGAAAACTTTATAGACAAAAAAAAATTATGGAGTAAAGAGTATATTTATTGAAATGAAAGCACACATTATGAAATGTGTATTATATGATCTCGCATATATAATAAATTCACCCAGTTGTACATTAAGGAAAGATTCTTGGGACTAGAGAGATTGCTCAGCAGTTAAGAGTTCTTGCTGGGGCTGGAGAGATGGCCTAGCGGTTAAGAGCGCCGACTGCTCTTACAGAAGACCCGGGTTCGATCCCCAGCACCCACATGGCGGCCGAGAACCGTCTGAGACTCCAATTCCAGGAGAACTCCAGCTCCAGGGGAATCCGAGACCCTCTTCTGACCTCCGCGGCATCGCACGACACGGGTGCACAGACCTGCATGCAGACAGTACGTTCATACACATACAGAAATAAATGAAATAAAAAAAAAAAAATTTAAAAAAAAGAGTTCTTGCTGCTCTTCCGGAGGACCCAAATTCAGTTTCCAAGGCCCCTGTCAGGCAGCTCACAACCGCCTGTAACTCCAACTCCAGGTGATCATCCAGACATTCTCTTCTGATCTGGACCAGCAGCCACATACATGTGGCATACGCTCTTATAGAGGCGTATGTATAAATAAAAATAAATCTTAAAAAAAGAATCTTGACAGAATTACACCGAAACATCTACTATTCCATATTATTGCTTCAGGAATGGACCAAAAGATGATTTTTGTTTTTATGTCCCTTTTCTGAATTTCTTCTATAAAAAAAAAAAATCTCCATTTCAAACGTAGTTTACAGGACCTAGGTGTGTATTAATACATGTGTTCATCATTATGTTTTTTTTAATTATTTATCAAATGTTCAATATTCACAGGGCCTTGAAATGCACATAAAGCTCTCATAAAAATTCTTATTAACTACTGTATTATTTTCCTCATCACACATGAGCAAAAAAAGCCACCTCCAGTGATGAAAACCAACAAAAAAGGTTTAGAATCTTATTTAAACTCACATAATGAATTCAAAACAGTAGCTAGGGCTTTAACCTCAGATTTTCAGAGCTGAACCCAAAGAAAATAAAGGTTGTCCTCCTATTGCCTTGTATTTCTGTTTACTGTCCATTGGGTTCGAACTGTCCCTTGGTGTGGCAGAAGAAGAAAAGCTTGGCCTCAGTCTCTGGCAGCTGCTCCACCCCTCTGTTCAGGGTGGGTGTAGGAGGTGATGGTGAGGGTTCTGACCTGAGCCCCAGGAGAGTCTATAACACCCCCCCCCCCTTTGGAACCTTGACCACTGCATGCATCAGTGGGGGCCAGCTTCCTGGAGAATAAGCAAGGAAGGCCCTAGTCATCCCATCATTCAACAGTGCCAACCCCATCTACCCCCCACAAGCTGACCACAGATACATGTGTGAGCTGAGCTGAGGTCAGTGGATCCCAAGCTAAGTAAGGGAGCCCAGGCCCAAATGTCAACCCACAGAATTTTGCACAAAGTAAATGTCTTCTGTTTGAAGCCACAACATTTCAGGGTGCTTTCTCATGCAGCAAAAACTAGCAGATATACATGTGTCAGCTAGGTTAGGCCTCTTTACTAAATGAGAAAACCAATGAGATAAATGCAGTTTCCCATTGAGAGTCTCATGGCAAATGCACCAATCTAGAAAAAAGAGTCAAGTTCTTCTGACCACCTGGCCAGTGTCCTAGTCTTCAAAAGAAATGCTTCAAAAGAAAAGAGATTAATGCAGTTCACACACACACAAACACACACACACACACACACACACACACACACACACGAATGGCTTCAGATCACCATGGGCCCCATGTCTTCCTACCAGCACAGTAGCCTGCCTGCAGAAGAAATGCAAAAATACTGCATTCTGTTCTACCTGGGTCCTGTCCTAGGCAATGCCGGGATTTCCAAATCTCAGAAACTATGTGGGAGTGAGGCTCCCCCAGACCTCAGAACGTCCACTCTCTTCTTCCCTTCTTTTCTTTTCTCCTCCCTACCTGGTTCTATCTTGTCCCTTCTCTTCCTTTTTCACTCTTTCCTATGTCGCTGCGCGCGCGTGCGTGTGTGTGTGTGTGTGTGTGTGTGTGTGTGTGTGTGTGTCTCCCTTCCTCTCTCTTTCTCCCGTTTTCTCCCTCCCTTCCTCCTCCTTCTTTTTCCTCTCACTCCCCCACTTCTCTCTCTGTAGATCTGAGTCCCCTGAACCCTCCCTCTCCCATACCCAGTTCACCCCCTGGTCTGACCTCCCTCCTCTGTACCTCAGAGGGTCAGACTGACCAAACAGCTCATCCAAGCCGTGACCCTCAAGCACAGCCCTAACAACTCCACATAATGCTCTGCACTTCAAAGGGCTTGGTCCCAAACATTAGCCAATTAATCCTCACAGCCACCCCGTGTGTTAATTAGGCTCCATTATTCATGAGTTACACACCAGGAAAACAATGCCAGAAGGAATAACTGCTGAGTCCAAGCCTCCTGGCACCCAGGCCAGCCAGGCCGGCGCAAACCAAAAGCCACACGCTCCCCCTGGTGTCCGCCCCGGGGCCGCCCCAGCCAAGGGGTGGCTGGAGCTTTTCCTTTTCCATTCGCCACAGGTGTGTTTTACCGCAGCCTAACGAGCCGCTACTATTTATTCTGGGATTTTCTAAAAATGTGCTTTTGCAGAGCTTCGAGCCAAAGGCATTCCCAGCATCACTCTTTATTAAATCAAGCCACAGAAATGTATTGAAAATCATGAGCATTTTGAAACATACTGAGTCCTTTATAGCTGAAATAATCTAATAGACAAGCTGCTGTTAATTTACAACCTTAATTTTCAGACACACGTCTTGAGTCAAAAGTACTTCCTGCCCTGTAATTCCTGTAGGGACACAGGTGGCCTAGCACTAAGTACAGATCTACTGTAAATTAAAATGTAGTTCTTACTTAACTTCAACATTTCTGAAATCTCAAGTTTATGTCTAGACTATTTTAATCAGCAAAATGTCATAATAAGCCATATGTTGGTCTTGATCAGTTACATACACCAGCCCCACTCATAAAGTATCAAAAGGTGTTTTTGGAAAGAAGTCTGTGTTTGTTTTACCAAGAAAATGGTACTTCAGTCCATCATATCAGACATGTTGGCAAGCAGAAAGGGGCCAGGCGTAACTAGAAGAAAAACGGGTTTTTCTCTCTCTTTGCCCTTCACGTACCACTCCATCAATATCAATTTCAAACTTCAGAGTTTTGAAGCAACAAACTTAAATTGGTCTAAAATGTCACTTGACCACTTCCCACAAAGCATCCACACCACAGGGAGCAGCGCGGGTGAGCACGCATTTTTATTCCTGCTGTTCCAATTTTTCTGTTCATTCCCACCTGAGTTGTCCTGCAGTTCTCAACTGCACAAAGAGCTACCAAGTCTCTTCAACAGAAGTGCTGGGGGGGGGGGGGGGAAGTAACGCACTGCTGACTAAACAGGTATCTGTTAGGCACCTGTCGTAGCTAAGGTAGTATGTTAGGACCTGTAGCCACACTAAAGAAGCAAAGGAATCCTAATACCTGCTTTCACAGCATCAGCAGTTTTATTGGAGACAAATAGTTATAAAAACACATTTTCCTGAGATCCCTGAAGAGAAAGTGCCACCTACGACAGAGGGGCTGGAAAGATGGCTCAAGGTTAAGAGCACTGGCTTTTCTTGCAGAGGACTCAGGTTTGATTCCCAGGACCCTCATGGCAGAAGAAAACCACCCATAACTCCAGTTCCCGAGGGATCTAATGCCCTCTTCTGTCCTCCGAGGGTACTGCAGGACAAGTGCCCTTACATACAGGCAGGCATAACACATAATACATAAAATAAAATAAAAATAATTAAATTAAAATTTTGTATGTGTTTTTTGAGACAGAGTCTCCCTGTAGCCCCAGCTGGCCTGGAACTCACTATGTAGACCAGGCTGACCTTGAACTCACAGAGATCTGCCTGCCTCTGCCTCTCAAGTGCTGGGATTAAAAGTGTCTCACCACATCTGGCCAAAATTTTTTTAAAAGAAGCTAATACTAGAGACATCAGCTGGTAGGGAAGGACTGGGACAGGTTAACATTTGACTGAGTAATACAGATAAGTTGGTCAGATAGAAGGTGAGCCTGGGACAATATAGAAATGGAAATTGGACAGAAACATAGAGAAGAAAGACTGAGAATGGGAAGGAGTAGAAAGAGGATGAGGACAAGGGAAGAAGGAAGAAAACAGGAAGAGAGGGAAGGCAGGAACATAAATTAGAGGGAGCTGAGGGGATGCGAGGAGAGGGGGGAGAGACAGAGGGATGGGAGCAATGAATGAGGAGCCCAGAGAAAGAATTCACAATGTTAACTCCAGATTTAGTGATAAACCAGGAAGGACCAGAAATTGTCTAAAAATAGTTTTGCTTCCCATTATAAAGAATCACAATTAAAAGAGTACTTATTAATCAACTGTAAAATACAAGCTTTGCTCTCAGTCTAAAGGGCTCTTAACCCAAATTATGAAGAGAGAAAAAAAAATACACAAAATGGTACTTCAAGGGAAATAAGTAAATTGGGTTTTAATGTTGGCACTTGATAAAACTTTATGAACTGTGGATTATGAATAGAATTCTTGCATGTAGAGACTCTTTAGAGATGAAAATGGTCATAAAGCTTGTTCATGCCAAGAGTTTACCTCTCAGGATACCACACAACCACCTACCTGTTCTTTGTTGGCATGATCCAATGAGTAGAAAATACTTTTTGGTGGCAATACTTTTAAATTATGATGTTTATTTGGGGCAATTTTGATGTAAACTCTGTCTTACGAGGAGTGATTCTTGAGAGGCAAAGTGCAAGCCAGTTTCTCACATGTCTCTCTATCATGTGTGCAAACTGCACTGTAGTACACTCATCATCTACTGTTGAGCGGTGAGTCCATTAGCTACTTGTCTCTTACTACTTGCTGTGATAAAGTTTCCCTGAAAAAAGGCAGCTGAAGAAAGGAAGGTTTCCTCCTGCCTCAGAGCTCTGGTTCAGGGCATAGTCCATCATGGCGGAGGAGCTTGGGATAGCTGGTTCCATTGTGTGTTGCAGTGAGGAATCAGAGAGTTGACTGCTAGTGCTCCTCTTGCTAGCTTGCTCTTTTCCATGTTCAGGTCACAAGCCTAAGGAAGAGTGCCACCCACTTTTAGGGCGGATCTTTGGATCTCAACTTAATCAAGATAATCCCTTGCAAACAGAACCAAAGGCTAATCCAGTCTAGATAGTCCCTCAAAGGTGAGCCAAGAAGTTTGTCTCCTGGGTGACAATCTTCACTTGTCAAACTGACAGTCAACAGTAAATATCACAAGAATCTGTTCTTTTTAGCCTGTCCAGGCACTGGCTCTTTTCCAAGGCTGAGGATATAACTGTACCCTCATCCAGGTTGAAGCGAGGCTTGTCCAAATAACTTGCTTTATCCAATGAAATGACAACAGAAGCGATAAGAGTTACTTCCAGGTGACGTTTTAGAGCTGATACAGGGTCCCCCGCTCAGTGTCCTTCTGTGGCAAAAATTATAGAAATCTTTTTAAGATGGAACTTGGTCATTCTGGGCCCTTTAAGTAACTACAGCACACCCTACTGGCTTGTCTCTCAAATTAAACATAAATGGAACACAGGGGCTAGAGACACGGTTCAGTGGCTAAAAGCATAGGCTGCTCTTGCAGAGGACCTAGGTTTGGTTCCTGTAGGATAAATTTGAAATGGACGTCTCACTGGACAGGCTGCACATGTAGAGGGACTAGCAACCGGCAAAACCGAGCAGCCACCAAGTTGCCCTGCAATGCTCCTCGGGATACAAGGAATATTGGGACTTGGGGGGGCAGGGTATAAAAAGCCCTCCATGCAAGACTGGGGCTTTCTTGCCATTTTACCAGCATGGGCACAAGGCACGGAATTTATGCCAGGACTCCAGGTGCGTATGTTGAAAGGGAGAAGACCTGCTAGGCAGGGCGGTGGCTCTGGTGAATGTGTACTTTCTGCCATTACTATGTAGGCAAGCCCAATGAATTCTGGTCTATCTAAAATTGGAGAGTCTCTCCCTGCTTTTCCTTAGTAACCGAGGAACAGGGAAATGGCAGAGGAGGGGAGGGACACTGTGTGTGGGTGCATTGCTATGGGCCCGCACCCCAGGAGGAAATTTCTCTGCTACAGTTCCTAACACCCACATGATGGCTAACACAACCATGTGCAACTCAAATTCCAAGGAATCTAATGCCCTCTTCTGACCTCCTTGGATGTTTCATGACATGGGTGCACATACACACTTGCAGGCAAAAAAACACTCATACACATAAAATAAAAATAATTCAAAATGATGACAGATAGATGATAGCTGATAGATTACAGATAGGTATAGATAGAAGATAGAAGATAGATGATAGATAGATAGATAGATAGATAGATAGATAGATAGATAGATAATTGGAAAACACAGGGATTGAGGGTTCCTTAATACTGTTCCTCAGTTTAACCCAGCACAGATCTGTGACAGCCAATGTTAGGATTTCCTCTTTATTTTTATTTCACCATGCTACCTTTTCTTATACCACCTTTGCACTCGAAATTATTGGTATACCTCCTATATAAACACACTTGGAAATCAAATAAATGCAAACTGCATGTTTGTTAAGTAGTGTGTGTGAAACCAACATCTTTCAAAATAGCCACCCCTAGAAAATAGTGACTCAGCAGTAGCTAGCAACTTCTATGGCTCGGACCCTATCCAGGGTGGCCTAGGGAAGTGAGGAGGGGTTTCCGTCAGTTCTCTCTCATGTGGAAACTGCAGAGAAGAGGGACTAAAAGCATACACTCTGCAATCAAGTCAGGGTGGACTCAATTCCATGTTCTGCCCTTTGCTATAAATAACCCTGAACATATAATCCATGTGGCTTTAAATTCCTCATCTATGAAAGGGGAGTTCTTTCTTCACCATGACTGGAGGGATCTGGTGAGACTGAACAGGTAAACCAGGAACTGTCCTCGGTGGGTATTCAGGAACTTCCCGTCGTTACAGCAGTGTTAAAATTCCTGCGTGGAATCCACACATGGCAGCACGCACATCTGTGATGCCGCCATTTGGAAGAAGAGGCAGCATGATCATGAAGTCAAAGCCAACCTGAGCTACAAACCAAATTCAAGGATAGCCTGGGCAACATGAGGAGACTGTCTCAACAAAATAAAGCCAAAGGTCCTGCATGATGATGCTGTCACTTTCTCATGCCTGCCACACAGCAGACCATGGTGCTTACTTCCTGGCTCCTGTATCAATCTTCCAAGACAGTCTAGGGTGTCATGTGATCTTCAGCTCTTTCAGAATACCCGAAAATCAAGTTGCCTCCCAAATCTTCTCCAGCAGCTTTTACCAGAATTTCCAGAATAATACACCCTAACTATGATTACCCTCAACACACCTCCACCTTCCCAGGAAGATGTCCACACTCGAGGCCGACAGTACTCAGATGTCTGCCTGAGGACTGAGTGAGTGCCCTGGAGAAAGAGTCAGCGAAGGAAGGGGCAAGAAGAAGCAGGACCCTTGAAGGCTGCCTTTCTTGAGCCAATCAAGACTTTGAAAGAACTACGAATGAGAGGACTACGAATGAAAGAACTACGAATGTGCTGTGATCCCTTCACTGATTAGCTGAGACTGAAATAGATTTTAATTGCCTGTCAGTGTCAAATATCCAATTTGTATGTTCTCTGAGTGCACACCATGCTCAGCTGGCTCTCAAGGCAAACCCTCTTTATGGGGCTAGGTGTGTGGTGAGGGCTCCCACGGGCCTTTCTTCCTGAAGGTGCCCCACCCCCTTGGTGCTTTCCTTTACCCAAACACTCCATAAATTTTCTAAGGACCCTTTATTTCTAATATACAGCCACGTATTGCTGAATTACAAATGTGTCCATATGGTGAGGTGATCTCACCATTGTACAAACACCAGAGAATGTACTCACAAGAAAGACAGCTATGACATCACTAGGCAATATAATCATATGGCTCCACTGTTGTATGGGCAGTCCATCATCGACCAAAATGGGATGCAGCATAGGACTCTCTCTGTGTATTAGTCAGCTCAGGTCACTATAACAAAATGCCACCAACTGAGTGACTGAAACAACAGACATTCATCTTCTCTTCGTTCTGGGGAAGTCCAAAATCAAGATGTTGACCAGTATGGCTCTGATAAGGAGCTCTTTCTGGTTTGCAAATAACCATGTCCTCTCTGTGCCCTCATATGGTCGAGTGTTTTCTTGAGGTTGTCACCATAAAGACCAACTTGAACCAAAATTACTTCTCAAAGGCTGCATCTCCAAATACCACCACACTGCAAGTGTGAGCTTCAACAGATGAACTGAGTGAAAGACAAAAACAGTCATTCTATCATAATCGGCAAGGAAAGAAAAAGATAAAATGTGGGCTAATCATTTGGATTTGGAAATCCTTTAAGATTTGGAAAATCGCCGGGAGTGGTGGTGCACACCTTTAATCCTAGCACTCGGGAGGAAGAGGCAGGCAGATCTTTGTGAGTTCAAGGCCAGCCTGGTCTACAGAGTGAGTTCCAGGTCAGCTGGGGCTACAGGGAGACCCTGTCTCAAAAAGAGCCCCCAGCCCCAAACATAGAGAAATAGAGATCCAAGGAATAATAAGCAATGTCCTTTGAATCAGAGTTAGCATCAGTTGAAAGTGAACTTAACATAAACAGTTGAATAAAATGAGCTATGGCGAGATCTTAGCTACTTTTAAAAATGTAATGAAAATTACAGTTCTAACGTATGTCTCTTATACGGTAGGTATTATACAGATAACCTAACTTGTTTGCATTATATTTAGCATATCAAATATCCAGAGAAGTATAAAAACAGCACTTTTAGAAATCTGTGGACCCACCATTCCAAGTTTTTAAATTACAGAAAATTTCAGAAGCATAATGAAAGAGAATAAATCCATACTTGTTACTGCTCACCTTTCTGCCTCTTCCTCCCGAGTGCTAGGATTTTAAAGGTGTGCACCACCACTCCGGCGATTTCCAAATCTTAAAGGATTTCCAAATCCAAATGATTAGCCCACATTTTATCTTTTTCTTTCCTTGCCGATTATGATAGAATGACTGTTTTTGTCTTTCACTCAGTTCATCTGTTGAAGCTCACACTTGCAGTGTGGTGGTATTTGGAGATGCAGCCTTTGAGAAGTAATTTTGGTTCAAGTTGGTCTTTATGGTGACAACCTCAAGAAAACACTCGACCATATGAGGGCACAGAGAGGACATGGTTATTTGCAAACCAGAAAGAGCTCCTTATCAGAGCCATACTGGTCAACATCTTGATTTTGGACTTCCCCAGAACGAAGAGAAGATGAATGTCTGTTGTTTCAGTCACTCAGTTGGTGGCATTTTGTTATAGTGACCTGAGCTGACTAATACACAGAGAGAGTCCTATGCTGCATCCCATTTTGGTCGATGATGGACTGCCCATACAACAGTGGAGCCATATGATTATATTGCCTAGTGATGTCATAGCTGTCTTTCTTGTGAGTACATTCTCTGGTGTTTGTACAATGGTGAGATCACCTCACCATATGGACACATTTGTAATTCAGCAATACGTGGCTGTATATTAGAAATAAAGGGTCCTTAGAAAATTTATGGAGTGTTTGGGTAAAGGAAAGCACCAAGGGGGTGGGGCACCTTCAGGAAGAAAGGCCCGTGGGAGCCCTCACCACACACCTAGCCCCATAAAGAGGGTTTGCCTTGAGAGCCAGCTGAGCATGGTGTGCACTCAGAGAACATACAAATTGGATATTTGACACTGACAGGCAATTAAAATCTATTTCAGTCTCAGCTAATCAGTGAAGGGATCACAGCACATTCGTAGTTCTTTCATTCGTAGTCCTCTCATTCGTAGTTCTTTCAAAGTCTTGATTGGCTCAAGAAAGGCAGCCTTCAAGGGTCCTGCTTCTTCTTGCCCCTTCCTTCGCTGACTCTTTCTCCAGGGCACTCACTCAGTCCTCAGGCAGACATCTGAGTACTGTCGGCCTCGAGTGTGGACATCTTCCTGGGAAGGTGGAGGTGTGTTGAGGGTAATCATAGTTAGGGTGTATTATTCTGGAAATTCTGGTAAAAGCTGCTGGAGAAGATTTGGGAGGCAACTTGATTTTCGGGTATTCTGAAAGAGCTGAAGATCACATGACACCCTAGACTGTCTTGGAAGATTGATACAGGAGCCAGGAAGTAAGCACCATGGTCTGCTGTGTGGCAGGCATGAGAAAGTGACAGCATCATCATGCAGGACCTTTGGCTTTATTTTGTTGAGACAGTCTCCTCATGTTGCCCAGGCTATCCTTGAATTTGGTTTGTAGCTCAGGTGGCTTTGACTTCATGACATGCTTTGCCTCTTTCTTCCAAATGGCGGCATCACAGGATGTGCGTGCTGCCATGTGTGGATGTCCATCGCAGGAATTTTAACACTGCTGTAACGACGGGAAGTTCCTGAATACCCACCGAGGACAGTTCCTGGTTTACCTGTTCAGTCTCACCAGATCCCTCCAGTCATGGTGAAGAAAGAACTCCCCTTTCATAGATGAGGAATTTAAAGCCACATGGATTATATGTTCAGGGTTATTTATAGCAAAGGGCAGAACATGGAATTGAGTCCACCCTGACTTGATTGCAGAGTGTATGCTTTTAGTCCCTCTTCTCTGCAGTTTCCACATGAGAGAGAACTGACGGAAACCCCTCCTCACTTCCCTAGGCCACCCTGGATAGGGTCCGAGCCATAGAAGTTGCTAGCTACTGCTGAGTCACTATTTTCTAGGGGTGGCTATTTTGAAAGATGTTGGTTTCACACACACTACTTAACAAACATGCAGTTTGCATTTATTTGATTTCCAAGTGTGTTTATATAGGAGGTATACCAATAATTTCGAGTGCAAAGGTGGTATAAGAAAAGGTAGCATGGTGAAATAAAAATAAAGAGGAAATCCTAACATTGGCTGTCACAGATCTGTGCTGGGTTAAACTGAGGAACAGTATTAAGGAACCCTCAATCCCTGTGTTTTCCAATTATCTATCTAATCTAATCTATCTATCTATCTATCTATCTTATCTATCATCTATCTTCATAATCNCAGATCTTTGTGAGTTCAAGGCCAGCCTGGTCTACAGAGTGAGTTCCAGGTCAGCTGGGGCTACAGGGAGACCCTGTCTCAAAAAGATTAAAAAAAAAAAAAGATTTGGAAAATCAGTCTGGTTCTAGCAATATATCTATCCTTCAAGACATTCTTATCAAACATTGAGTATGGTAAGGACACTGTGCTGACAACCACAGAGAATGTAAGGAAGGAGACATCACTTCTACCTTCAGGGCTGTAGAGCCCCATTGAAACTCAGACAAAAGTGTGGGAAAAAAACTAAATTTTTTAAAATAAAAGGACATTTATTTAAGCAACAAGGAATAAACTAAGAGCACAGTGGTCAGGTAGAGGGAACAAAATAGCACAGTGACGAACAAGGAACCTGCCTGGAACAACGACAATGCCCTGGGATCAAATGAGAATGGCTCGGCTTCCTGGCTCTGCTGCTCCTTGCCATCTGATACTGAGGAAATTAGTTAGCCATTCAGAGCCTGTTTTTCTACCTGTAAAATGGGGCTTAATGACATTACTAACCAGTATGGTAGTTAATGCCTATAAAGCACTCACCCCTGGGACTGGCCTGAGTCATTCCTCAATAACCATTCATTAAGAAGAAGTGTGGGTGGGGGAATACCTTCCAGAGGAGACAGGGGGTGGGGGTAGTGGTAAGGGGCTGGATTTGACTGTTGGATCCCAGGGTGAGAGTTGGGAGGGCAGGTATTTGGTGGGCTATGAGAACTTGGGGTAACAGGCTAGCAAGCACATGAGTTTGGGGACAATGGACTGCAGTCAGGAAGGCATGGGCAAATGGACCGGAGAGAAGGTCCAGCGGAGGTCTGCACACTTTTGGGTCTTGCTCCAGTCTACTTCATTCAGTAGAATGGAGTGCCTTGTCTTCAGAGCTTATGAAAAATGTTTTAACTCAAAGTACATTTTCCTACCAAACCCAGATAGAATCATGAACACACATCTGTTTTCCCCTTCACATTGTTCAGGAGCAAATCCCAGTTTGGTTTTATATTCAGAAGCTTGTTCCACCCTAATGTAAAAAATACATAGCAGGACTCAAGTGGTACATAAAACTATTTCAAAGGAATTTTAATTTAAAAATGTCTAATGAAAGCCCTCTTAACCCCGAAGCTTCCAAATGTAAGTGACTGTGGACTTTCTTCCATTTTCTTTACTCTGTGATAAAAAAGCTTTCCTAAAAGAAGAAATATTAACATTATACTAATTGAATCTAATTGGTCATTCTAAATTGGTAAAATGTCTGGATTATTCTATATGTGTAATGTATCCTAACACTTTCTAGAACAATAGAAATCACATATTAGCAAATGGTTCATTAGTAGACATCTTTTTGAAAGATTTTTTTCAAATTATGTATATCCAACCTCTCTTTAATTGGATTTAAGGTCCTCTTTCTAGGATGTAGCCCATACCTAACATGAGGAACATGAGGCTAGACAAGTCACAAGACAAAAGGGAGAATTTAACACTAATTTTCTACTAAATAATTGTTGTATTATACTGACTTTTTAAAATTTTATTTACTATTTTATGTGTATTAGTGTACTCTCTGCATGTAGGTTGGTGCACCAGCGTAGAGCAATGCCACGGAGGTCAGAAGAGGGCATCCGATTCCCCTGGAACTGGAGTTAAAGACGGTTCTTAGCCGCTATGTGGGTGCTGGGAATGGAACCCAGGTCCTCTGCAAGAGCAGTTGGTGCTCTTAACCGCTGAGCCATCTCTCCAGCTCCTATACTGACTCTTAATGACCTGCTGTTATATCTGTAGATTAATGCACCACACGACTCTCACCAGAGAAGCTTCCTCATACAACAGATGGTGATTAACTCAGACACATAACTGGGCAATGTGTGGTGGACAAGAGGCTGCAGAGTGCTTATCCCTGAACAGGACACCTATATCAAATTTCTGCCTCCCAGTGTAGATGACCACAAGGAAACAGTTTTCCAGACAGCTGGTCAGTTACTATGAACTCACAGCAACATGTGACAGCATGCATAAGTCCCATGCAAGCTTAAACGAACAAAACAAATCCCAGCATAGACATGAGGAAGAGAGTAAGAAGCTCCAACATCATCTAAGGAAATTATATCAACAGATGGCTGTTGGGAGGGGCTGAGATGGTGGCTTTCAAGCATGGGACTCTTGGTAGGTTCCAGCAGATGGAGCCACACTGAAGAGCATTTGAAGACACAAATTAGACTCTAAGGACCTTATTTTTATATACAGTATAGGACATTAAATTGAGCAAGGGGCAAAAAGAGAAGGTGCAGACAGGGGAGGGGATTAAATTATATTGTAAGAGAATTGTAAAACTTCAGTTAATAATTATGTCTATATGTTGGAGGAGGGGGGTGTGCAGTGCCGGTGGGGGCCAGAGGAAGAGTGGGATTCTCTAGAGCTCAAGTTACAGTTCATTCGAGCCAGATGACATAGGTGCTGGTCACCAAACTAAGGTCCTCTTCAAGAGCAGCACATGCTCTTGACCAATGAGTCATCTCTCTGGCCCCAGAAGTAGGCATCTTAGATAATCATTGGTAAACTGTGCCTTTAATGAGTTCAGTGTAATAGTAGTCTACTAAAATGGTTTAAAGAAATAATGGAAAAGTTATTTGCATTTTAAATATAACTATCCTATAGCATTGGGCACTTAACTGAACGAGGTACACCTGGTGTCTTCTGGTATAGCTCACAATCTAATATAAGCAAATAATGACAACAGCTTTCAAAGTACTATGATAAACCTAAAAGAATCTTGGAGCACTTAGCAGATAGTTCCCTGAGCTCTTTGTAGTGCTACTTTCTTTAATACACTCCTTTTTTTTTTTTTTTTTTTTTGGGTCTTTTTGAGACAGGGTCTCCCTGTAGCCCCAGCTGGCCTAGAACTCACTATGTAGGCCAGGCTGCATTTGAAAACACAGAGATCTGGCCTGACTCTGTCTCCCAAGTGTGGGAAGCTTTCTTTTGTGCCGAACAGGGACCAAGCTGCCCTGCTAAGGGGATGGGGACACAGTGCCTGCCTGCAACCGCTGTAGGGAGCTGGCCTCTCGGCAGCGCAGAGACCAGCCAGCTATTTCCCATAGCCCGGCCTGGGTGGTACTTCCAACTCGGGCCCTTAGCCTGGGACAACAAGACACATTTCCCACTCTTGGCCATGACTTCCCACCTGCCCAGAGACTGCTGAACCCTGGACAGGAATTTCAGGCTGATGGCTGATGGCCTATCTATCTATCTTCAGCCTATATCCACTCACGACACCAACTACCCAGATTGGTGGTCCGCACTGGGACTTCTTTCCAACCCACTGGCCACCCGAATGAAATGCAGGCTTGCCTTGGCCTGTATGCTCACAAAAGATTAAAAAATGACAACCGGAATTCAGTAATGATGTTAATGGGGAATTCAATGTATTGCTTGCTACAGCCTACTTTTATAAACCAAATGACGTCAGTTCCCAAAGCCAATCACAGGCCCAACTCAGTGCCACTGCACACCGCTGCCCCACCCAGCATCACACACCTAGGCCACATTGTTTGCTCCTCCTTGGGGCAGGGGCAGACTCTCAGCCATGCAGTGCCTTGAGGGGTGCTACCTGAGAACTAGCCCCCAGTTCAAACTGGATCTTCCCACACCAAGTGCTAAGATCAAAGGTGTGTGCCAACACACCTGCCCAATAAACTCCATTTTAAGGTGATCTGGCAAGATGATTCAGCAAAGGTACTTGCCATAAACATACAGATGGAAGGGCATAAAGTTGACCTCTGAACTCTCTACGGGCTTTGGGGCATACTCCTACACATATGTGCACAATAATATTTTTAAAAAATGGTGTAGTACCTCAACAGCCTGGAGATACTGTGCAACAGTAGCAGCCAAGTGTCTATATATATCCCAAATCTAATTGGCTACTAGCTCTCTCCTTGGAGGAATAACTCACAGTGGATGCCACAAGCTTATGTCCTCTAGTGGTTAGGAGATGTTATAAGCCATAATAAGAACTTGTCACCCTTTATAGAGAAACCACAGTTTGAGGATTAACATACCATCCAAGCATCTGTGTCTATGCTCACAGCTTAGCTTGACATAATAATTAGTACTGCTTAAATGCCTGTACATCCAATTGCTTGTGCTTTGTTAGTATGACTAAAAAGGTATCACTGGAAAAGCTGTCAACCCATGAAGGGAAACAACCTGAACAGACTAGAGTCCAAAATGACAACTCCAAAGAAAGTAGACTGTTTTCTTCTCACCCACTTGTGCCCCTTTCCCAAAGCCCAGGGAACAAACTGCGGAAGAGGAGGCGTGGTAGAATGTAAGGGCTGCAGAGAGATAGGGGTGAATCATGAGACTACAGCAATATAGTCTGGACTCCTAATTGATCAACATGCCTGTGCATACAAGCTTCTCCAACTGGACTATGGGAACCTTGGGTTGTTCAAAATTTGGGCACAGATACTTGCAAAATGCACCAATTACCTAATTGTATGGCAAACTGAGCAACATCAATGTTATCTGAACACAACTGTGTTATTATATTGTAGAATCTCTTAAAAATAAACAAATAATAATAAAAAAATAAAAATAAATTTTAAAAATGGTGTAGTAGGTAATATTGTTAAATCTAAAATTTCATTCCATTCATATAAATTTCAAAGTACTGGATTCTAAATATATACACCTTATTCCATGAAATAATTCTTCTAAAATGATATCAACAGAAATGCCCTTTTGGCTTAAGTTTCTTCCATTACCATTTCTTACTTGAAATTTTGAAAGTGTTGAAGGAAACTATCACTAAGGTGCAGATTTCTTGATGCTAAGTAAGGATTTGGTGTCAATTTTGTATTATGCGTTAGTTTGTGGGGTGTATATTTTGAGATATGGCCTTACTAGGTAACTCAGGCAGGCCTGGAACTAACCATCATGTCTGGAGTGTTAGTCTCCTTTGATTACCTGAAAGATAACCTAGAAGAAATTAATAGACCATGAGAGAGAAAGGAAATCGGGATGTGAACTCATGAATGTGGTCTGAGTGATTACTTTAGGAAGGAAAAAGCCTTTGTCCCAGGACTAACCTTTATGGAGGAAATTTCACATAAAAAGGTTATCATAACCATAACAAATACAAATTACTGAGTACTTACTGCACTGCATGTTATGCTTTCTCCTAAGCGTTTTATTTTTTTTAATTTTTTTTATGTGTACGAGTGTATTGTCTGCATGTAGGTTGGTGCACCCATGTTCTGCAATGCCTCCGAGGTCAGAAGAAGGCATCAGATTCCCCTGGAACTGGAGTTAAAGACAGTTCTTATCCACAATGTGGGTGCTGGGAATCGAACCCGGTTCCTCTGCAAGAGCACTCGGTGCTCTTAACTGCTGAGCCATCTCTCCAGGCCCCTAATCACTTTATTAAATTAGCTTAAATTCATTTCACAAAGATGGCATTCATTACAAGTCAGGAAAATGGGCCCAGAAAGATGATATAATGTGGGGAGTTTGTACTGTATTTAAAAGGTCTTAAGCTTGGTCTGCATGGGACATTAGGAAAACAACACCTAAATTTCCATGATCTTTTGGGGTATATTTTCTGAGAAGTCATCCTTCATTCAGATTCCCAAAGTAACCTGTCCAAAACAGTTCAGATATTTTATATATTTAATCTGAACTTATTATTGTCCTGTGAATGAAATCATCATAGTACTAAATTGACTATAAATCTGGTAATGATATTATAAAAATGTTTTCCATATTCCAATTTCCTCCTGATCTCTAAAAATAGAACAATAAAAGAAAAATGAAAAAAGTCACTTTAAAAACATGTTCGATCAAACTTCCCCAAAATGTCTTATCAGATTTTTCTGTCTTACTGGGAAGGAATGAATAACAAGATCAGTGCATACTGATCATGTGTTCACTAGGCACTTGGGCAGCCCTCCCAGGTCACCTTCATCCAGCACCAGTACCTCCTTACCTGTCCACCTCCCCGACCCCTAGCTAGACTCCTGTCTCCATGTTATTCTGTCTCTTTATTCCTTCTTCTCAGATAATGGGTGCCCCAACCTCAATTCTTACCTCTCTGCTCTTCTAGTTCGCATATTTGTCAAGCCTCACTTGACTTCAGCATGAACTGCTAGCCTAGAAACTCCATGGTCTTTGATGGTCATTCATCACCTTTCTCCCAGGAACTGGCGCTATGCTTCTGGCAGAACGCTAGACTTTTCCAATGGCTGTCTGTGGTGGTTTGGGTGAGTGTTCCCCTTCGGCTCCAAGGATTTGGATACTCGGTCCCCAGTTCGGGGCACTGTTGGGAAGGGTCCTGGAACCTTGAGCAGGTGTGGCCATGCTGGGAGAAGCACGTCACGGGGGAGGTTGTGAGACTTCTGACGCCTTGCTGGATTTCCAGTTTCACTCTACTTCCTGTGCCTACCGGAAGATCTGAGTGCTCAGTTTTCTGCTCGGCCACCTCCTGCCACCATGCCTCTTCCACCATTGTGGACTCTCCTTCCGGAACGTAAGCCAAGTAAACTGTCTGTGAGTTGTCATGGTATTTTACCAGAGCAACAGAAAAGTAACTAATACAGTGTCCTCTTCCCATCTCAAATTCAAACACATCTGAACTCGGTCTCCCCCATCACGTTTCCTTTGTCTTCATCAATGTTACCTTTGTTGAGATTGCGCTTAAACTCCAAGAACAGTTTCCTTGACTCTATTGAGTTCCCTGTACCTAAGATCTGTCTTTCACAATATTTTCTTCATCTGCCATTCTTCTCAATTCTTCCTGTACTTGTTCAAAACTAGAACTGCTTCAGAATGTCCTCTACCCGATTACATCTAGTCACTTGGATTTGCATGTCCTTTCCCCCTCTGTATCCTTCCTGTGCCACTTTTAAGACATCGTTGAGTGCCCTCTCCACAGAATTATCTGAGAAATCTCCAGTGCCATCTCTTTCCAGCATGTGAACAAACTACTTATTTGACACTGGGTTCTCATGGAAAAAAGCTAACACAACCTTCCATGGCCATCTTTATTTTATAAACAAGGAAACTAAACTCAAAAAATGCTCAGTGGATTGCCCCAGGTCATTATCATTAATCTGTGACAGGAACATGTGGAACCCAGGGCTTTTATCTTTAGTCCAGGTTACAAAATCCAGGCTCTGATCTCCAGAGGAGATAAAAAGCGTGTTTTTTACTTCTTTGCAGATGCCTATATATCCAGTGCAGTACTGGTGCCTAGTAAACATTAAATAAATGGCATTAATGTGGAAGGAGAGATGAAGAGGGAAGAGGATCCTGCTGCAACTAACCCAACGTTGCTCAGAATCCATGGCCAGAGGCCACCACCCCACCACCCATGCTAGCACTCTCTGAGAGAGAAAGGCCGTGCCTGGATCACACCTGAAGACCACAGGAACATCCTGTCCCAACCCCCAAGATGCAGCCCACCTGACCCAGCACTGAGGGACTTTCCCAAACCAATTCTCCCTGTGTGGTTGGTGACTCAGAACTGTTACTGTTGTCCTAGGTATCATTTGTAAAGTGCTTCCTTGGAAGCGAAACTGTTTGGGACAGCTGGAAGGGGAGCCCCGTGCTGGAGCCACAAGGAGCCTTGGTGTGTTGTATGAGAACACAGGCTTCTTATTTCTCTCTTCCCTTAGGCTGTGTTTATTTAAAGCTCCACCACCACCGCGGGGTGCGTGCCCAGGATTCCAGGCAGGGCCCTTGGCAGCACCGGGCAGCAGGTCCGGCACTTACTGCAGGGACCACAGTAGTCATGGGCACAGGCCTCCGGCCAGGAGCCAGGGAGTCCAGCCAGTACAGTGGGAGGCATTGGGCAAGAGTTGTTATTGTGTCCCAGGCCACCCTCTAATTATTGTGTTGCCTGTTATGATTTCTGTGTCCATTGCCATTTTTCTTGGTAAATCTGTTCCCACTAATGTCTTGCACAGGGAGAAATTTAAAATATTATGTATAATTACATTTATTTATATGCATATATGTGTATATATTATATGTGTTTTCATATAGATGTATGTAGATTTATCTTTTTTTTTCTTTGAGATGAATCTCTGTATTCAATGTTGGATAGCCTGGAATTCAGAATCCACTTGCCTCCACCTCAGGAGCACTATATATTTATACATGTGTGTACATATGTCTCTATGTGTATTTATACAATTACATATGTGTATGTATGTGTATATATAGTTAAATAGAGAGGTATAATAATATATACAATAGACAGAATGCTAGACTGATTTCTCCAAGACTCTTAAGAGTGAGGCTGAAGGGGGGGGTCACCTCCCCCCGTAGCTCAAGATAGAGAGTGGATGAAGGAATGTAAGTCTCCTGAAAGAAGACTTAGATTTTCCTTAATTAATTAACACATGTATGCCATGTTTCGTGTTTAAGGTCAGAGGACAACCTGTGGGAGCTGGCTCCATCCCTTCACCGTGTGGTTTCTGTGGTAGAACTTTGATCATCATGCTTGGTTGCAAGCACCTTTGCAGGCTGAACCATCTTGAGGGCCCCCAAACTCAAGATATCTATCAGCAAAACAGAACCTCGGGAGGGCTGTTCTGCACTAATCTGCCCCTTTTGCTCGACAAGCACCTCTCAATAACTGTGCTGGCAATTTCTTTCCCCTATCCTGTGCTCAGGCAAGAATTGAGGGTAAAGGAAATACATCCTTAGACAAGGTGTCCCAAGCTCTACCTCTCACCAGTTGAGACAAGGGGTAAATCAACCAAGAGTCCATAGCTTAGAAGGAATAACTGCTTGCCTTCCCTGTCAGACCCTGTTCCATAGACCAAGCCCCACAGGTGTTTATAAAACCATCATCCCGTCTCCTTGTGGTCCCTTCATCTTCCAGGAACAACCACGAGAGAGGCTTGCTTTGACTTTAATCTTTTTCACTTCTATTTCCCACAAGAGGCTCCAAAGGCCAGCAGGAAGGAGGATCTTCAGAGTTAGGAAACCCATCTTAATAATCACCACAGTATGCTTCCCAGACTAGGGGAACAAAACAAAATATGTTTAGATCTCGGGCTGGAGAGATGGCCTAGCGGTTAAGAGCACCGACTGCTCTTGCAGAGGATCCAGGTTCGATCCCCAGCACCCACATGGCAGCTAACAACCTTCTGTAACTCCAATTCCAGGAGAACTCCAGTTCCAGGGGAATCCGAGACCCTCCTCTGACTTCCGAGGCATTGCACGACATGGGTGCACAAACCTACATGCAGATAGTACATTCATACACATGGAAAATAAATAAAATAAAATTAGAAAGTCTTAAAAAAAATATGTTTAGATCTCAAAGATGATATGACTCCAGAGTGAGGAGCAAATACTAAATTACAGAGGGTTCTGCTTTTCCTAGTCAGTTGGAAGCAAAACTCTCCTTTTCCGTTTTTACCTTACTGGTGCCTGGTAAGAAGACACTGAGCATTTAGAAAAATGCTCTGTGGGTGTCTGTGAGAGACTGTGTTGATATTGTTAAAGATAATCATTAGGTATAGTCAAACTTGGCCCCATTTTTTTTCCTAGTAAGACTAAAAATGCTATGAGGTCTGAGGATATACCTCAGCTGGTAGAAGTGCATCTCTAGCACGCACAGAGCTCTGGGTTCGAAACCCAGAATGTCATAAGTTGGCCATTGTGCTTTACTGTAATGCCAGCCCTCAGGAAGTGGAGACAGGAGATTGGTAGTTCTAAGTTATCTTTGGGTACATAGAAATTTCGAGGCCAACCTGGAGATACATGACTCCCTGTCTCAAAAAAAAAAAAGATTCAATGAGCATGTAATTGTGTGTAACTTTTGAGGTTAAAATCTCCCCTTGAAATAAAGTAAGAGGAATGTGAACTTATTAATTGTCAACTTGACACCTAGGAAGCAAGTCTGTTGGAACACTTGTCAAGGACTGTCAAGATTAAGGTTAGCCTCTGAGGGGCTGGAGAGACATCATCGGCTAAGGGAACCTGATGCCCTCTTCTGACTTCCACAGGCATTGTACAACACGGCTGCACTTACATGCAGTCAATGCATTCAGACACATTAAATAAAATATTTTTAAAGTTAGCCTCTGAGGATGTTTGTGAGAGACTGTGTTGATTATGATAACTAATGTGAGGACTCATCTTAATTGTAAGCAGGGGATCCTGCAATGAACGAGGCAGAGAGGACAAACCCAACACTAGTACTAGTACACGTGCATTAACCACTACTCTCAACTATGGATACAATGTGACCACTCTCAAGTCCTGTTGCCCTCTGGGGTCATGACCTGGAAGTGTGAGCCAAATTTTATCACAGCAACAGGCAAATAATCATTACGTGTGTGTGTGTGTGTGTGTGTGTGTGTGTGTGTGTGTATACATACACAGAGATTTCTGAAAGAGTTCCACTGTATGGCAACAGCGCCAGTAGAGTAAGCATCGCATCTATAACTGTTTTCTAGACAGACACCAATGGGTGTTAATGATATCTCAAGTGTAATGAATTATTTTACAACCCTGTATAATATTTAATGAAAACAGATTTCTTTTTTTTTTTTTTTGTCTTTCTGAGACAAGGTCTCCCTGTAGCCACAGCTGGCCTGAAACTCACTATGTAAACCAGGCTGCCCTCAAATTCACAGAGATCGGCCTGTCTCTGCCTCCCAAATGCTGGGATTAAAGGCATGTGCCATCATGCCTGGCTTGGAAACAGATTTCATATCCAAAGTTTTCTTCTAGCTCAAAGTTGTTTTTTGGTCGTACATTCCATTAACTTACTAAAATTGTGTGAATATAAATTGAAATTATAAATTCACTGCTTAACTTCTAAAATAGTAATATGTTCCAGGGCTGGAGAGATTGCCTAGTGGTTAAAAGCACCAACTGCTCTTGCAGAAGACCTGGGTTCAATCCCCAGCACCCACATGGTGGCTGAGAACTGTCTTCAACTCCAGTTCCAGGGGAATCCGATGCCCTCTTCTGACCTCTGAGGCATTGCACGACATGGGTGCACAAACCTACATGTAGATAGTACATTCATACACATAAAAAATAAATAAAAATCAATAAAAATAAAAAGTTTTAAAAAATATTAACATGTGCCATCATTCAAAAGCAACATCCACTCGCTGTGTTGATTTTTTCTTCCCTCTTTCCTTATCATGGCTGCCACGTGATAGAAATTCAAGGCTCCTTAGACAAGAGACTATGTGTCCAGTGGCTCTGAGGCTAGGCACAGCCATGTGATTGGTCCCTGAGAAGTGACATATAGAAGGAAGTTGAGTGTCACCTGCAGCCCTGACTTTCCATCCCTCCCCTGGAAGCCTTGTACTCTCACTTCCTTTCCCCAAACAGCTGCAGATGATCTGGTGCAGGCTCCAGGGCCCTCTGGAAGATGGCAGAAGCACAGGGTTGCCCAGTTCTCTGATCACCAGAGAGCAAGCCAGCCAGCCATACTCTGTTGGACCACTGTGGGTAAGAGTCAGCCCGTGGAGGCTTGGGGATAACTTGTCGTAGTGACTCACTTATTTTAATGCAATAGTGACACGCCTTACCTTCCAAGCTGAAGATTCAAATTTACCTAGAGACTGCATTAGCTGCTCCAGAGACACAATAACTAATAAGATACATATATCAGAGCAGATTATCTCTTGATTAGATTATCTGAAGCCGGAAGACCCACCTCCGATGTAGGTGGCACCTTTTGGTGGCAGCCCAGATAAAAAGACACAACAGAAGGAAGTTTTGCTTTTTGCCTGCTTGCCTTCCCTTCACTGTTGCTGGTGAGTTGTCTTGTCTTGTTGCTGTTTTCCTGGGGCCAGCATTAGAACCAACTTCTTCAGGTTCCACAGTAGACTGAAGAGCAGCATATCCTGAGGAATCCTCCACGCCTTCAGCGCCAGACTGGGACTACTGAGGCATCTAGCCTCGTGGAATGAACAATGACTGGATTCTCCAGAGTGAGACGGCTGTTGTCTTAAAAATAAATAAATAAATAAATAAATAAATAAACAAATACCTGTATTTGACTATATAATTGAGCAGTAAATGCTGGCCCAAAGGTAGACTCTATAGAGACCAAAGTAGGGGGGGCTTGTATGTTCAATCAAGTTGATCAAATGAGTGTCCAGTCTATATTATTGTAGTTTCACCATTAACCCCAATCGAAGCCCTTACATTCTATCACGCCCTCTCTTCCGCAGATTGTTCCCTAGGCTTAGAAAAGGGGCACAGGTGGATGAGAAGCAAAACACTCTACTTTCTCTGGAGCTGATGTCTTGGTCTCTAGTCAGTTCTGGCTGTTTTCTTTCATGGGCTGCCAGCTTGTCCAGGCTTAACCTTTCGATCCTACTAATGAAGCACATGCAATTAGATATTTAGGTATTTAAACAGTATAATATATAGCCTTTCGATCCTACTAATGAAGCACACACAATTAGATATATGGGTATTTAAACAGTACTAATTGTTATGGTAGGTTACTTTGGTATAGACACAGATGTTTGGATGGTATGTCAATTCATGATCTACATTTTCTTCTGTCAAGTATGGCAGGGTCTTCGTGTGGTTTATAACATCTCCTAACCATTAGAGGATGTAAGCTTGTGACATCAGCCGTGGGTTATTCCTCCAAGGAAAGAGCCAATAGCCAATTAGATTTGGGATATACAGACATATGGCTGCCACTGCTGCACAGTATTTCCAGGCAGATGAGGTGTAGCTGGTAGCAACATTCTTTAAAAAGAAATTAAAGACATTATACTGTTATAAAAACAGTATCAGGGGGAGGTCACTGGAAAGATGGCTCAGCAGTTAAGAGCACTTAGTGTTCTTGCAAAGGACTGGAATTCAGTTCCCACCCTCAGGCAGCTCATGACTGCCATTAATTCCAGTTCCAGGGGATCCAAAGCTCTCATCTGGCGAAACACTCATCTACATACAATAAAAATAATAAGATAAATATAAAAAAGAATGCTTAAATAATCAATACAGCGGTGTCTTTCTCTCTTTTATGGAAGAAATTTTGTTTGCGTCATACAAATAAAAATTGGGTTTGGATGCAGGCATCTCTCTTTGAGTTACAAGTTCTTATGATGGTTTTCCCATCTGTGAAATAGAGTTAATGTATATGTATAATGCAAATTTGTGTTTAAGATGAAGGAAAATGGAGCAAAGGACCCACCTCCAGGATGGAACAGAGGGGGGGGGGAAACAATAGAATCAATAGAACAAATATCTATCTACCTACCTACAGATAGATAGATAGATAGATAGATAGATAGATGATAGATGATAGATAGATAGATAGATAGATGATAGATGATAGATAGATAGATAGATAGATAGATAGATAGATAGATGATAGATGATAGATGATAGATAGATGAGATCTGTGTCCTGGGTTACCTCTGAAGGGTCTCTTTGTGGGAGTCCTCTATGGGACTGAGTGTTTGGTGGGGATTTCTTATTTGCTTTTCCCATGCTGTTCATTTTTCTTTATGCTTTTGGCATGTGAATTTGATTCCATTTGTTTGTAATCTGACATGAAATTCAAGTGTTTCTTCTTGCAAAAAAAAAATTTTTTAAGATGACTCTAAAAAAAATTGAAGGAAAACATGTTTCAAAGCTTATATACAACATTTGGCATGTGACCACAGTGCTTTCTTCCCCTTTATTCAGAGCAGAATGGGGACTTCTCCATGAGTGGCAGCCTTGGGATTACAGATCGGCTCACTGGTCTTTCTCAGTCCACTCCACAATCCGCAGATGCTCCCAGCCTCCAATGGCTCCATTTGTAGACTTGTGAATTTCACCTTTCAGATGATGAGGAAATGACTGACGACCAACAGAAACCACTTTGCATGTGCTGCTGAACTGGGCAGTTCAGAGGTTAGGCAGGTTTGGTGCATTTTGAGCTTACCATGTTTTCAACCCAGTTGAAATGTTATCCAGTTATAATCCTGTTGTCAATTGATAAGCATCCCTCAGTAGTTACTTAGGTTCGAAGAACTGATCATTACCTGGAAAATTGCAACAAATGAAGAACCAAAAGCAGAAAATTACAGGGGCAATACAATTAATGTGACCTCTCACTTAACCACCATCCTCCTCAGCATTAAATGTCAACTTGATACAACCTGGAACCACCTGAATAAGCAGTCTTAGTTGAGTATCTGTCTTAATCCAGTTGGTCTGTGAACATGTCTGTGGTGACTCATCTTGATTGTTCATTGATGTGGAAGGGCCCAGCCCACTGTGGGTAGTACCGTTCGCTCAGAAGGTGGTCCCAGGCTATACAAGAAAGCAAGCCAAGCCGGGCGTGGTGGCGCACGCCTTTAGTCCTAGCACTTGGGAGGCAGAGGCAGGCGGATGTTTGTGAGTTCAAGGCCAGCCTGGTCTACAGAGTGAGTTCCAGGACAGCTGGGGCTGCAGGGAGACCCTGTCTCGAAAAAGACAAAAAAAAAATTTTTNTTGTTTATGTCATGGAAGATTTTTCTCTCTCCTTCAACTCTAATCGACATTTTTGCTGAGTATAGTAACCTGGGTTGGCATCTATAGTCCTTTAACACTGGGAATGCTTTGTTCCACGTTCTTCTTGCTTTCATAGTTTGCACTGAGAAGTCAGTTGTAATTCTGATAGGTTTCCCCTTATATGTAACTTGTTGTTTTTCTCTTATGGCTTTCAGAATTTTGTCTTTGTTTTAGGCATCTAGCATTTTAACTATGATATGGCGTGGAGAGTTTCTTTTCTAATCTTTTCTGTTTGGAGGTCTATGCACTTCTTGAATTTGTTTTGGTTTGTATTTTTTTAGTTTGGGGAAGTTTTCATCTATTATTCTGTTGAAGATCTGATCAATACCATTCTCTTGGGATTCTTCTCCTTCCTCTATCCCTATGATGCAGAGGTTTGATCTTTTCATAGTGTCCCATAATTCCTGGTTGTTCTACTTTTGTGTATTTTTAAATTTTTCATAATCTTTACTTGAGGTTTTTAGTTGTTCTGTGTTCTCTGATATTCTTTGTTCTGCTTCCTCCATTCTACTTCTGAGGCTTTTTCCGATTTTTTCCTCTGGTTGGATGAGTGTTTGATTTCCTTTTTCATCTCATCTAGTGATTTCTTTAGTATTTCACTTCCTTTTGGAGCTTCACAATCTCTTCCTGTAGCCTTTGCTTCACTGTTTGGTTTCCTTTTCTATTTCAACATGGGATCTTTTCAGTGTTTCCACTTCCAGAGTTTGTCATTTTCTTCCTCTAGTTCTTTCTGGCATTTGTCATTCTCTCTCTAGGTCCTTCTTGAGTTTTTCATTCTCTCTCCTTAGTTCTCTGACTTGTTCTTTATATTCTTTGATTTCTTTGAATATGTCTGCAATTGTTCCTCTAAGATCTGTGTCCTGGGCCATCCCCAGGGGGATCCCACTGTAGGAATCTCCCACAGGGTTGGTAGAGCTTGGTGTGGAATTATTCTGCACCTTTCCCATGTTGTCCCTTCATCGTGTCCCTGGCATGTGGGTTTCTCTTTGCCTGTATTCCAAATGTGAATCCCAAATGCCTCTTTGCTATGTTGAAGGCTTGCTTTCATTGCCTTCTTCAGATGCCTTCATTGTTTGTTTGATTTATTTTTCTCCTTGGAGTGTTGACTTGTCTAAGTTTTAGGCTTTCTATTGGAAATCTAACTCACTCTTCCCTTTCTGTTCTGAAGGTTCTCAAAAGAATCCATTTGGACACTCCCTCAGCAATTCCAGTTGGTGGGGGAGGAGGATATGCCTGTTTAGCCTGCCTCAGGAAATCCCCGATCTAAGCTCTGTGCACTCAAGTCTCACAGTGGCAACAGGCCCACCTTTTATACCAGCTAGCAGGACAACTCCGCCCCCACAGCCACACAAGACAATGATTTAATCAAACCAATGAGACAATTATCCAACAACCCAGAGAAAGAATTATCAAACAATCCACCTGGCTGAAGTGCCCGGCTCCTACCTGTGTTTCAGGTGGTCCTGAGAAATCCCAGATCTAAGCTTTATGCACTCCGACCCACTCTAACAAGAATGGGGAGCTTTAAGTCTGAGAACAAGGGTTCAGCAGCACATGGTTTCTTCCAAGCTCTCTGAACTCAGCTTGTAGGAGGCAATCACTTTGAATCACCGTGCGTGTGTTTGTGTGTGTGTGTGTGTGTGTGTGTGTGTGTCCTAGTTTCTTCCTTTCATAAGGACACCAGTAAGACTGGACTGAGGAGTCACTGAGATGACTGCAGTTTTTGCTTAATTATCCCTTTAAAGGTCTTACCTCCAAATACATTTACATTCTGAGGTACTGGAGGGTTAAAACATTAACAGATAACTTTGTCACCTAATTTATCAACCACCTTCACAACACAGTGACACATGAACCAGCTAGTCTGTATACACACACACACACACACACACACACACACACACACACATACACACAAGCTTAAAGAGACCAGGTCTTGGACAGTTTTAACTGCTCACAACACAAGAAATGATGACAGATTTGGACTGACAGGTCAAACACACACACACACACACACACGCACACACACATATGCATATGACCCTTGTGATTAGTGTCCCACATCTCATATTTTGCATTGCAGGGCACAGACGTTGACCATGGAATTGAGCCACAGAAGAGTTGAATTGGTGACCTTGTCAGCAGGACTTATTAAGGACTCATACTGCTAATGATCAGGACAGGTCAGGGTAGTCCTCTTAGCCCACATATCCACAGAAACACCAGCCAGTTTACTAGAAATAACCAGCACCTGAATTAAATGGTCCAGCACTCATGAACTATATCAGCAACGGGCATGCAGTTCAGAAGACAGAATCACAAGAGTTTAACCATCACCAGAGGCAAAAGAAAAGGCCTCTGAAGACTGTGCTAGCAAAGAGGTAGACACTACTCTGAATTCTCAACAGGGTTTCTAAATCAAAAAGGGCAGTAAAACATGTTACTTATCATTTAAAAATAACTAGGATTTAAGAAATGAAATTAGACAAGTGATTAATGCATCAACTTGAGCCAGAGTTCCTTTGATAGTTGGAGGAAAATAAAAGCCAGCCAAGAAATAAACATTTCAAATTCAGGTGCTTTGCAATCTGTGCTCCAAATGTTTCCCTGAGCTTGTGAAGAGGTGGCCTGCTCTGCATACACAGCAGCCAGATTGCTGGCTCCAGTCGGCTACCTTCAAAATAAGAGGAGGCGGAAGACCACCATGAGCAAAAGTCCACCTGTCACAAATACGGAAGCAACAGGCTAGGGCCAGGAGGTAGTTTAGCTAGAGAAGGTCCTGAGTGTGGTCAAGATACCTTTGTGGGTTGGTTGGTTGGTTGGTTGGTTGGTTGGTTGGTTTTTTTCTTGCTAATTCTGTTTATATAAACATCCAAGGATAGGAACGAGTCTTTTGGTATAGTAAAAATAAATGTGGGTGACAGAACAGTTCCGTGTAAAGACAAATAGAAGTACGAGTGGCTTAGGGCAGGGTTGCTTAACCCTTTCCCACTTGTGACCACTTTTGATCTAAGAAATTTTTTTCTTTTTTTAAATTTTTATTGAGCACATTTCCTACAACATGTCTTAATCAAATTTAGACTCATTCTCCCCATCCATGCCCACCCCTCGTGCCCCCTGTCAGAGCTCATGGATTCTGTCATACACAAGTCCCGTCTCGCACATTTTTCTAAGTCTTTTATAACCTTTTCGGTGCATAGGTTTACTGTTTTGATCAGTTCTTTGAATAGGTTTTTCTCTCTCTTTTTTTGTTCCCATTTGATTTTATATTATTCCAAAATATGCATATATACACTCTACACATAAATAAAAATTACAAAATCTGAAAATAAACTATATGTTAATTCCAAAGCACATTTAGAGATTCACATTTTAACAGTAAAGTTGCATTCAGGTAAAAAGAAGTATAACTTTACATTCTCTCTTTTTCTTAGAATATGAATATTAATATTCCTATATGATAGAACACACCATAGGATTACATAAGGATAAATTATGAGTGGTTGTAGCATGTATCACTAGAAAGAGAAAAAAAATTTTTTTTGGTCTTTTCGAGACAGGGTCTCCCTGTAGTCCCAGCTGTCCTGGAACTCACTCTGTAGACCAGGCTGGCCTTGAACTCACAAAGATCTGCCTGCCTCTGCCTCCCAAGTGCTAGGATTAAAGGCATGCTCCACCACGCCTGGCCAAGAAAATATTATTTTACAAAATATTTTTAACTGTTAAATATTATCTTTATTTTTAACCAAAAGATGTCATGTTTTTCCCAAGGAAGTGCTGGAAAGTTCCTTCTTGGCAAGCCCAAACAACCATCAATCCTGCCCCTGAGCTCCACACTGGGGTCTCTCCCCACCATGGTCACCCAAATGAGGTCCAGCAAGCATGTGTCCTATCTTGATCTTCCTGCACTGGCCTCCATGATATAGCATGGGTAGTCAAACAATAGCAGTCTACACTCTGAAGAGGCTGAAATCCCAGTAGCTACTCAGTCCCCATCTGGCATTGAAGGTTTGAAGGATTCTCAAGTTTTATATCTGAAATACAATTTCTCATGATCTAAGAATTTTTTACACAGGAGCTGGAGAGATGGCTCAGTGGTTGAGTGCTGACTGCTCTTGCAGAGGACCTGGGTTCAATTCCCAGCACCCACATGGTGGCTAAGAATGGTCTTTAAGCTGGGCATGGTGGCACATGCCTTTAGTCCTAGCACTCAGGAGGCAGAAGCAGGCAGATCTCTGTGTGTTCAGGGCCAGCCTGGTCTACAGAGTGAATTCCAGGCCAGCTGGGGCTACAGGGAGACCATCTCTCAAGAAAAAAAAAGAAACTTTTACACAACCCAGGGTATATAGATATAGAAAACAGGTACCAAATCCAACATTAACTGGTAACAAATAATAAATGTATTTGAAAAGAAACGTGGCATCCTTATGATTTTGTCATTTTTAAAAACAAAAGCGAGTTTGTAAACAAATGAGATGGAAAAATAAATTTGGTGGAATATTTGATATTTCGGGGTGTAGAATCTTTCAGTGTTCTGTGGAGTTTATTGATATTTTGATTGTCTAATGGTCCATGCTGCATAAATGCACTGCACCGCATAAATACACGAGACAAAAATGACAGAAATATGTTTAAAGCCATTTTGTAAAATGTAAACCCAAATTTCATCTAATGGTTTTGGATGAAACTAATGCCAACAACTCAAATAGCAATTTTTAAAATCAAACATTCATTCCAAAGACACACTAATTTGATACTTCCATGCTGAGAAATGATGGTAGAAAAATGCTGGGGATTTTTCCTGTAATTAACCATAAGATACTTTAAAAAAAGGGGGGGGAATGAAGACCTTTGCAACCAAATTTCTTTACTGAGGGCTAAGTTAGAATTAGGAACTACATTTTTTTCTGTTAAATATGACAGGGTCTTACTGTGGCTTATAACATCTCCTAACCATTAGAGGATGTAAGCTTGTGGCATCAACCGTGGGTTATTCCTCCAAGGAGAGATCTAATAGCCAATTAGGTTTGGGATATACAGGCATATGGCTGCCTCTGCTGCACAGTATTTCCAGGCAGGTGTGGTGTAGCTGGTGCTGACGGAGGAGTCTTGCTTGACTCAAGGAGACCCATATTTGCTTTATTGGTTTAGTGGCCTTTGGTAACACTCTCTGGTATTCCAGAGACCATCTGTACACTTGCATGTGTGGTCTCAATACATCTTTCCCATGTTAACGTCAGGTCTTCGACAGCAGGGCCTTCTCGCCTCTCTTCTTGCAGGTATCCCAGTTTAGAGGCAAGGAGCCTTTACCTTTTGTGGGGGCTTCATGGATTAACATACCATCCAAACATCTGTGTCTATACCAAAGTAACCTACCATAACAATTAGTACTGTTTAAATACCTATATATCTAATTGCTTGTGCTTCATTAGTAGGATCGAAAGGTTATTCCTGGACAAACTGTCAGCCCATGAAAGGAAACAGCCAAATTGACCAGAGTCCAAGACAACAGCCCCAGAGAAAGTAGACTGTTTTGCTTCTCATCCACCTGTGCCCCTTTTCTAAGCCTAAGAAACAATCTGCAGAAGAGGGGGCATGGTAGAATGTAAGAGCTACGATTGGGGTGAATGGTGAAACTACAGCAATATAGTCTGGACACTCATTTGATCAACTTGATTGAACATACAAGCCCCCCATGGTGGGACCCATGGGCTGTGTGGGTTTGGGCACAACTGTTTGCAAATTGGTTTTACATGAAGGATGCTTGTACTCATAAATTATCACTTATTGTTAAAAAATGAAAAAAAACTGAGAGAAAGATGCAGGACAGTTATGGTAGAATGCATGATCTGGGATGGGGTGGGGTGGGGTGGGGGGAAGGGAAAGGGAAATATGCCTGAACTGAATTGGAAAATGATGTATGAAATACACAAAGCATCAATAAAAAAGATGAAAAAAAGAATTAAAAAAAAAGTATTAGGAACAAGATACTTTGGTGAGCTTCTGCACAGTGGGGTGACTATAGATGACAGTGACATAGGATACATTTCAAAGAAGCTGGAAGAAAGGGTTTTGAACTTTTCCAAAGTAAAAAAAATATTTAAAATGTTGAGGCAAAAAATATATTTAAGCCAAATGAAACATTATACAATGTATACATTTTTCAAACATTACATGATATCCATTAATATGTACAAGTCTTATATTTTTACATGTCTGTTAAAAAATTAGTTAATTTAGGGGCTGGAGAGATGACTCAGATGTTAAGAGTACTGGCTATTCCTGGACAGGACTCAGATTCAGTTCCCAGCATCCATATGGTGACTAATAACTGCTTGTAACTCTAGTTCCAGGGGATCTGATGCACTCTTCTGGCCTCCTCAGGCATTGCAGGCATGTGATGCACTTACATATATGCAGGCAAACATTTGTGTAATTTTTTTAATTAGTTAATTTGTGGCTAGGTATAAAGCCCAGTTGGTAGAAGATTGCCTATCATGCATGAGTCCCTGAGTTTGATCCCAGCACTGCATGAAGACCAAGTGAGGAGAGGCATACCTGTAGTACCAGCACCTTGGAGGAAAAGTCAAGAAGATCAGAAACCTTGTCTTATAGATAATAATGATAATGATGAAAATAATAATAACAATAATATTTCTTTACTTATTTATTAAAAAATAAGGGGCTGGAGAGATGACTCAGTGGTTAGAAGCACTGACTGCTCTTGCAAAGGTCCTGGGTTCGATTCCCAGAACCCACATGTCAGCTAACAACTGTCCATTAACTCCAGTTTCAGGGGAATCCAACACCCTCTTCTGACTCCACAGGCATTGCACAGCAACAGGTGCACCTACACACATACAAACAACATACACTCGTACACATAAAGTAAAAATAATAAAATTTTAAAAAAGAAAAATAAAATTTAGTAAAACCTTGAAAGAAAATTGCGGGATGAATCAAAGTACATCTAGGTGGTCAACTGATAATCAAGGATGGGACCATACTGTCCACAGAGATCGAAGGGGAACTGCCTCCTGCTCTGCAGTGCTTGAGACTTCGCTCTTTAAACTGACGCAAACAAAAAAAAAAAAAAAAAAGAAAAGAAAAGAAAGAAAGAAATCAGGAATGAAATCCCCGGATCCTTCCCTGCTCTCATCTATAAAAGCAAAGCCTGGCAGCAGCCACTCAATGGCGCGGCTCTCAGCCTAACCAATTTCCCTTAGGCTGGGCCCAAATCTTCCATCGTCCTATTTCCAAAGGAAACCATATTTCCCTTGGCAAGCAGTCATGTCCTGTCTTCCTTAGCCTCAAAGCCTGGCAGCTAGAGGATGCTTCAGAGCTTTGAATAGTGTTGGCCAAGCTGGGGTGAATGTGCTTCCAGTCCCGAAGACCCAGCGGTGAACCCCACCTTCCACCTACCTCAGTACCTGGACTTTGACGATGTTCCTAAGCTCGCCATAAACTGGAATCACAATGCGCACCTCGGGGCCTGACTTTTGAGGATCAGGTAAAAGACGGCACACAATACTTTCACTACGTGGCAGTCGGGCCCTGACAAACCAACTCCCTTCCTGTCTGCCTTGGCCCAAGGTCTCACGAATTTCTCCTCGTTACACTAGAAGGAAGAAGTAGCCTGTCGGTCTTGGAAGCAAGAGGTAGAAAAACCAAAATCTCTCTTGGGAAAAAGGCGCAAGGCTTCTCTCAGAGGTAGATTTTAGCTTCTTATCGCATTTCCTTTAAACAAGTGTTAAAATGATTTGACATTCAGTGAACACAGCTGTTGACCTGAGAAGGTGACCCACAGACCCACGAGTAAGAAAGATGGACTGTGATTATTAAAGACATTAGTATGTTTAATTCCTACTGCAGATCAAGGGAATGTAGATAGAACTGATTGAAACTTTTCCCCCCATTTTGGATCATTTCCAAGAAAGAATAGATATACTTTCCTGACATAGGTTAACCTAAAAAAAAAAAAAAAAAAAAAAAAAAAACTTAGTTGAGGGGAGATAATGATTAACATACATTGTATGAAACTCAGAGTCAATAAAAATATTAAAAAGAACTTTACCAAAGAAGATAGCAGAGTAAAAATGAAATAGGAACTGCTGGGGCATGGTTGGCGCAATCCTTCTAATCCTAGCCAACTTGGGAGGCGAGGGCAGGCGGATCTTGTGAGTTCAAAGACCAGCCTGGTCTACAGAGTGAGTTTCCAGGGCCAGCTGGGGCTACAAGGAGACCCTGTCTCAAAAAGACAAAAAAAAAAGAAAAATGAGATAGAACCAAGAATTGTGAAACTTTTCAGTTTTTTTCCACAGAGATATCAATATACTGCATAACTGTAAAAGCATGAGAAGTAACTGTAAACTGTAAATCTCCCCAAATAAACAATGCCTGCCCCCTTCAGTTTTCTTCCAATCTCTCTCTCCTCCTTCCTTCTTTCCTTCCTCCCTTCCTTTCTTTCTTCCTTCCTTCCTTTCTTTCTTTCTTTTTTCTGAGGCAGGGTCTCTCTGTAGCCCCGGCTGGCCTGGAACTCACTATGTAGACCATACTGGCTTCCATCTCATAGAGATCCACCTGCCTCTGCCTCCCAAGCCCTGAGATTGAAGTCATGTGCCTCCATGAACAGCTTCTTTATTTAAGATATGTTTTCACGGGACTGGAAAGATAGCCTAGCGGTTAAGAGCACCGACGCTCTTGCAGAGGACCCGGGTTTGATCCCCAGCACCCACATGGCGGCTAAGAACCGTCTGTAACTCCAATTCCAGGAGAATTCCAGTTCCAGGGGAATCCGAGACCCTCTTCTGACCTCCGCGGCATTGCACGACACGGGTGCACAGACCTGCATGCAGACAGTACATTCATACACATACAAAGATAAATAAAAAAAAAAGATATGTTTTCACTTACACACTGTTTATGAAGTTTTCCATCAGACAAAATTAAAATGCTCCATTGCCCCACAATCCAGGTAGCCTTTGCTCACATTGGAACAATTGACATGACTAGAATATTCATCATAGAAATATACAAAACACGATAGGAGCCTATTCTCAATAATACTCCATTTTTTTCACTAAAAGTAAGACTGTTCAGGAATTCCTTAGAACGTTTTTAAGACAGCACTTCAAGGCATATGCCTTCATGTACTTTTTTTTTGGGGGGGGGGGAGTCTTTTTGACAGAGTCTCCCTTTAGTCCCAGCTAGCCTGGAGCTTGGTTTGTAGACCAGGCTGGCCTTGAACTCAGAGAGATCTGCCTGCCTCTGCCTCCTGAGTGCTGGGATTAAAGGTGTGCACCACCATGCCCGGCTCCTTCATGTACTTTTTTTAAATTGACCATGAAATATGACACTAATCACTAGATAACCAATGGTTCTTTGTCACCTATATTATGGACCAAACTATTTTGCTCCTAAAATTCTTATGAAGAAGCCTTAACCCCAAGTACCTCACAGCATGGCTATATCTGGAAATATGGTTTTTAAAGAGGTAATTGATGTTATTAGGGTGGGCCTTCCCCTCAGTTCTTCCAACCATGACCTGTGCCAGAAGCAGCAGAGATGGATTGCTACAACCACTGATGACAGAAATACGAATGAAGCCATACTGGCAGCAGAATTTGGAAGATTTAAAGGTCTAAGTTTAAGAAGGTGTCTTTGAGTCCAGCATAGTTATAGAATTCACAATCCCCTCCACAGACTAGAATAGTCACTGGGCACCTTCCCCGGGCTTGTATTTTTACACATCACTCTCTATTAAAGAAAAAAATGTGGAGGGTATAAGTTACTTTCTACTTTGTTCATTTCCAAATCAAACTGAAATGTACTTTTTCCATTGAAATCTAAAATTGCAATTGAATGCAGAGCAATTATAAGTAATAGATGCTGATGGGATTGCACCTTTGGCTTCCATCAGAAATATTTGCACACATTGGATCCGACTCTTTGTATATGATACTCGAAGTAAGCTAGAAATAAGAGACTGTTGATTTGAAGTTCATAGATATAAGCTTTAGAACATGAACATATGGGCTGACATGGGGAACTGGAAAACTAGATACATAAAACTACACGACACCTGACAGATTCCATGAAACCAGCAGAATGACCCAAAGATGAGACGGAGCCATAGGAGAGCATGAGTATCAGAACTGCAGAGTCACGGGTTCAAAATTTCACTTGCTATATGATTATGACCAGAATAGTTTCCTCTCTTGGACTCAGCTTTTCCAGATATAATATAAAAATGATGTTACCCTATCTTGTCGAACTGTGAGAATTATGTAAGGTAAAAAATAGAATGCTTCACCTAGGATGAGCATGGTACTGAAAGTCCAAACTCTCAGAACTTGCAAGCTATAGGTAGGAAAATCAGGAATTGGAGGCATCTATAAAACTTGTCCCCCAATAGGCAGAAAGTGAGATGGCACGTAGATCAGTTGGAACAGCACTTGCCTAGTATGTGCGAAGCTCTGGGTGGATCCCCAGTACTGCATAAACCAGATATGGTGGCTCGTGGTGATAATCTTGGCACTCAGGAGGTATAACCAGGAGGATCAGGATGATCAAGGTCATCTTTGGCTGTACAGTGAGTTTGAGGCCAGCCAGAGATACAAGAGACCCTGTCTTAAAGAAAAGAATAAAAAGAAAAGAAAAGAAAATACAGAGCTAGAGAGAGGTTGCTGAAGACCCAGGTTTGATTCCCACACCCGCATGGCAGCCAAGAACCATCCATAACTCCAGTTCCAGGGGATAGACACAATGCTCCCTTCTGACCTCCGTGGGCATTACACAAAATGGTCATACTTACAGACAATATACTCACACACATTAAAATAATTATAATAAGCCGGGTATGGTGACGCATGTCTTTAATCTCAGCATTCAGGAGGCAGAGGCAGGTGGATTTCTGTGAGTTCAAGGCCAGCCTGGTCTGCAGAGCAATCTCCACTCCAAGACAGCTGGAGCTAGAGGGAGACCCTGTCTCAAAAAAAAAAAANAAAAAAAAAAAAAAAAAAAAAAAAAAAAAAAAAGCAAAAAATTATAATAAAATATTAAAAAAAAAAAGAGGGGCTGGAGAGATGGCTAGTGGTTAAGAGCTCTGACTGCTGTTGTCAAGGACCTGGGTTTGACTCCCAGCACCCACATGGCAGCTGAGAACTGTCCTTAACTCCAGTTCCAGGGAAATCTGACACCCTCTTCTGACCTCCTCAGCATTGCACAACACGGGTGCACAAATCTACATGCAGACAGTACACTCATACACATAAAAGATAAATTAAAAGTAAATAAAAAGAATAAAAGAAAAGAAAATGTTCACTTTGCCTGACACATACTAAAAGAGTTCTGCCAGGGACTAAATAGCTCAAAGACTTTTTCTGGGTATCTGAAAAGGTTTTATTTCTGAGTTTTTATTAGCCACCCAGGCTGCTCCATAAGTGATCACCAAGTTCTAAGTGACCAACAGAACCCATACGAGGAATAAAAGAGAATAAGACACTTGGGCCATTCATAATCTAATCAAGGAAACCACGTGGTACAAATGAAACTATAGCAAACAATGCACGGAGTGAAAAACAAGGAGAAAAGAACCACACCTACGACGGGGCAGAGAGAGGATGAAGGTTTCAGCAGGGTCCCAGGGAAGTCCACTACCAGTTTTGTTCCCAAGGCTATGCTGCGGCCAGCACTCAACTGAAGCATGAGTTGACGTCCAGTCCTCTCCTCAGGGGGCCACAGAGCAGACTCACAGTGGCTGTGCCACAGACCAAACATGGCAGCACAGACTCAGCCAGGCAGGTCTTCTGGGATTTTCTTCTGAATGCAACCAGAGTGACAGGAAGGGCAAGGATGTGCTGCCCTGTCTTGGACTCCCATAACCCCAAACTCTGGACTTTTAGTCACCAATTTAGCAACTAAATAAATGAATGAGTGGGTGGTGTTCATATGTTTTCATTTAGCTGTGTCAGAGGAGAACAGGTAAAGATAGAAAGTAAAGAAACAGAATTGAAGTTTCTGCTAAAAAACTTGGGCACTGCTTGCCAGTGGTCTATTACAATGAAACTCAAATCATGTTCCATATTTCTTTTGCAGATCATGCTCTTCTCACATGAGTCTTCTTCCATAAGGAAAACGGAAACAGGCCAGGTAAGACCTGCATCTGGGAGTGCCAGTATCACTTCTGCCACATTGTCAGTCAAAACAATGACTTTGAAAGCACTGGTGTTGAAAAGAGAAGATAAGTTGCAGCTTGTGATGCGAGACTAGCAAGTTCACAGTAGAGAGGTGGATGCGGATGAAGAACTTTCAGTGCCAGTAAATGCAATCTGCAAATTAGTTACTGTTGCCCTCGATACCACTGTTCTTGCTTAACCTGAGTGATGTGGAAAACTCCTCGCACCCTAAATCCCTTAGTCTTGGTGTTTCATGGCTAAATGACAATGAGACCAAGAGATACCCTGAGACTCATTCTCCCATGGGCCCGCATCACTCCTAACCAAGGCACTTCATGAGCTACCAAAGCCTCTCAAGATAAACAACTGTGTGAATCAGCTTGTCATTACTGTGACTAAGTACTTCACTAATCACTTTATAAAGAGGGAAGGTTCATTATGGCTTATGCCTTCAGAGGCTTCAATCCATAGTCGCTTGGCCCGGTTGCCATAGCAGAGCAAGTTAGGATGGGAGCAATTGACAGAGGCGTCTATAAACCTCACAGTGGCTAAGAGACAGAAGGGGGCATGTCCCTATATCCCCTCCAAGAGCATGTCCCCTCCGACCTAACCTCCTCCTACTGAGTCTGACTATTTTTCTGGAGATAGACTCTTGCTAGTAGCCCAGGCTAGCCTTGAACTGGCGAATCCTCTTGCTCCCGTCTCTGGAATGTTGAGATTATAGGTATCTGCTCCATTTCTTCAAAGTTTCAGCACCTGACAAATGTGCCATACGCTAGGAGTCAATCCTTTAACACTTGAGATCAAAGATATGGCAGCGCCCCTTCCCCAGGTGTGCGTGTGGCTGGAGCCCCCTGCCGGCGGCGCCTGCAGCCACGCCTTCCTCCAGGCTTACGGCTCCATATATCCGCCTGCAGGAAAACACTGGAAGCTGAGTTCATGGATGAGTAAACCAGACAGGGAAAAGTACTCCTACTTCCCATTCAACATGACTGCCCACTGAGACAGAGGACACTGACCCAGCAGTGAAGACCCCCAAAGCCACTGACTTCCGGCACAGGCAGTCAAAGTCCATATCCCAAATTGTCCCCAGGACATGACAGTGAACAAAAAGGATGTGATTCGGGCTGGAGAGATGGCCTAGCGGGTAAGAGCGCCGACCGCTCTTACAGAGGACCCGGGTTCGATCCCCAGCCCCCACATGGCGGCCGAGAACCCTCTGAAACTCCAATTCCAAGAGAACTCCAGTTCCAGGGGAATCCAAAACCCTCTTCTGACCTCCGCGGCATTGCACGACACAGGTGCACAAACTTGCATTCAGACAGTACATTCATACACATACAGAAATAAATAAAAATAATAAAAAATAATAAAATAAAAAAAAGAAAGGATGTGATTCAGTTGTAACTGAGAAACAGGACCTCATGTCAACTAGCTAACCTCAGAAAAATAAACTTAGAAAGGACCTGGATTATTTATTAATTTGCTGGGGTGCCCCAGCCACAGCAATATTATATAAAGTGGTTTTTGGTGGGTTTTTTTTGTTTTGTTTTGCTTTGTTTTATTTTGTTTTGTGTTTGAGACAGGGTCTCCTTGTAGCCCCAGCTGGCCTGGAACTCACTATGTATACCAGGCTGGCCTTGAACTCCCAGAGATCTCCTTGCCTCTCAAGTGGTAGGATTAAAGGCGTGTGTCACTATGTCCAGCTGGTAGTATATATATATGTGTGTGTGTGTGTGTGTGTGTGTGTGTGTGTGCGTGTATTCCCTGCATGTGTGTAAGTGCAACCATGTCCTGCAATGTTGGAGGTCAGAAGAGGGCATTGGATCCCCTGCAACTAGAGTTACAGATGGTTGGTAGCCGCCATGTAGGTGCTGAGAATGAAACCCAGGTCCTCTGCAAAAGCAGTCAATGCTCTTAACCACTGAGCCATCTCTCCAGCCCCCACAATATTGTCTATAAAGTTTTACCAGAGAACATTTCAGATACATTGGGGGGGAAGAGGGTTAACCTATGATTTCCAGATTAGGCCCCTTGAAGCTGCAAATTTCTATTTGTGGATGTATGAGTTATCTGTTGACTGATTAAATGAAGCCTTTCTTTCTTCTTCTTAGACCTTTTCTAAGCTACAGTGTATCTGTTCAATCTTCAAACCAGCTCCAAATACTAACTAGCAGTGAATAGAAATTTTTAGAACTTACATGCCTTTGGGCTGGAGAGATGGCCTAGCGGTTAAGAGCACCGACCGCTCTTGCAGAGGACCCGGGTTCGATCCCCAGCACCCACATGGAGGCCGAGAACCGTCTGAAACTCCAATTCCAGGAGAACTCCAGTTCCAGGGGAATCCGAGACCCTCTTCTGACCTCCGCGGCATTGCACGACACGGGTGCACAAACTTGCATGCAGACAGTACATTCATACACATACAGAAATAAATAAAATTAATAAAAAATAAATTTAAAAAAAAGAAATGCCTTTAAAAAAAAAAGAACTTACATGCCTTTAAAACATGGAAATTAATTTCACATATATAAATTCTCCTAATTCTAATCATCAAGAACTTCCGTGGCTGCCCACGGAGAGTGCCACCACAGCCTCTGTTCACGTTCGCTCAGCACCAGGATGGCCTCCAGCTCCCCTCCAGGAACAACCCAGGCATGAAAATGTGCTTGCCTGGGATCCACAGTATCAGCTTGCATCAGGTGAAGCGAAACCAGAATCCCACAAGTCTCATGCATTTGGAAATCTACCAAATCACTTCACTCTATCAACCTAGTACTTGTGGGTATGTAAAAATGTAAATATTTCATTTTATAGTTTATATGGGGTGTTTTATAGAGCAGAGAAATCAGAACACCCCTTCCATGGCACTATAATTCCACCATGCTCTAATCCAGCTCAGCTGGTCTCTCTCTCTCTCTCTCTCTCTCTCTCTCTCTCTCTCTCTCTCTCCCCTTATTGGGAGTGAAGAGTGGCTCCTACATTCATGAGAGCTTTTGACATTCCTCACAGAAAATCCTCACAGAGGGAACTGGGTCAGGAGAGGGAGGTGTGGAGATGAAAACCAGGTCTGAGCACTCTCTCACCCCAAACTTACAAACCTTGGCCTAAGAATTTCACATGGAATTTAGGACCAGGAGGACTGGGATGTACGCATAGCTCTGTGGTGGAACACAGCTCTAGCAAGTGCAAGGCTCTGGGCTTGACCCCTAGCAACACACACACACACACATACACACACACACACACACACACATACACACACAGAAGCACACACACACACAGAAGCACACACACAGGCATACACATATACACAGGCACACACACACAGGCACACACACACAGGCACACACAGACACACACACCAGAGGCACACACACACAGGCACACACACACAGGCACACACAGACACACACACCAGAGGCACACACACACAGGCACACACACACAGGCACACACAGACACACACACCAGAGGCACACACACACACAGGCACACACACAGTCACACACACACAGGCACACACACACATACACACACAGAAGCACACACACACACACACAGAAGCACACACACAGGCATACACATATACACAGGCACATACACACAGGCACACACACAGGAATACACATGCACGCACAGGTGCACACACACACACAAGCACACACACACAGGCACATACACACACACACAGGCATGTGTTTATTCTGTAAGTTGTGGTGGTGCATTCCTATAGCCTCAGCACTCGAGGCTGAGGCAGGAGGATTACTGGTTGAAAGCTAGCCTGGGCTACATAGTGAGTTCCAGGCCAGCCTATGCTACAAAACAACAACAAAAAAGTAGGGCAGGAAGTGCATAGTCTCAGTGCAGGTGCATAGCTGAGACTCACCCCCGCTGAGCGCCTCTGCTCTCATACTTTGCACCAGAGGGTGGGCAGTAAAGTACCAATATCACCAAAATAGCAAATCTCCCTGTACTTGTGTGGCTTGCAGGAGCAGGTCAGCTCACGTTACCCTCACAAGTCAATGAGGGAAACGCACTATCCTGTCACTATTTGATAGGGAAACTGAGCCTCAGAGCAATAAAACCCCTCACTCAAGTTCTCAGAGACAGTTATGTGATGGTGTCAGACTCAGAAGACAGCACTCAGCTGGCATGACACAGAAGCCATGTGACCTGTGTTCAGAGATCTAAGTAAGAGTCCATGTCATATCAGCCTGCCTCCAGAGCCCATGCTTTGTGTCCCTTAAGTGACAGCCAACTGCCTTTCACCTTGAGGGTGATTCACTGGGTTTTGTCCCTCCTACCCATGCTGTTCTGACCTCAGTTCTGCTACCCCAAAAGCACCAGGCACAATGCCCTGAAAGGACACCAGCTATGGGCGAAACAGAAAATTGCCTTCATATATGATTTCCAGCGCTTCCAAGAATAGGCTGCTTCTCACGTTTAAGGAGTCATTCCCTCAGCTTGCAGCTTTGTTTCCTGCAGATGTAAAATGATACATTGCCCTGTATCCATGCCTAAAATTCCTTTACCAGACTTTTCTTCATGAAAAGAAGAAAAATAAAGACTTTCAGGGGGAAGAAAGGAAGAGAAACAGAAATCAGCCTGGACTTACCTGAGCAGCCAGTCTGAGCCTAAGTAATCAATGTCCCCCTCTGGGATTCAAACCCATTGAAACAGATCAACGAGCTAGTGGGGCTGGCCAGCAGCAGCACGCTCACACAGGGATGAGATGCCTGCTGGGAAAGCTCTTACCCTAAAGGGAAGCACACAAGCTTGGCCCCATGACAAAACCTCAGTCATAGGGCAACAGATGCAGTTGTGACTACAGCACTGTGTTCTGTCACCCGTGTGGCTCTCTTGTGTCTGGGAGCTGGGCTGTGAGATTAGCTAAGAGACTGCTCCTCCAAGGAAATGTTCACTTGCTGTCTATGGTGTAGAGGACAGGGTAAAATAACAAGTAGGCTTTCCATGGTGCAACCCATATTCTCAAAGGTTTCAGTTCACCTGTCAGGTGAATCAGGGAATATGTGGCAGCTCTCAATTGATGTGAATGTGAGCACAGCCACATGGAGATCCAAAAGTAAGCTATAGGGCACAATCCTTGAGAAGAAGTTGCATTCCAGGGGTAATTGGCTAAGATAATTCACATAATTAAGAAGACAATACCACAAAGATTCTTTCTTGCTTTGACATAGCCCACCTCTCAGCTGAGAACCAGGATGGATTTGTCTTTGAAATATACATTGATTCATTCCGCAAACATTTATTGAGCAACTGCTGTGTGTCCAACACAGGCAAAGAAGTAGCTGTGGACATGAAGCTTTCTCCAAACACACCACTGCAATCCTGCTTGCTCACTGTCTTGTGGGCCTTCCTTCTCCAGTTCTTTCTATTAGACAGGATTCTCTAGTGGAACAGAACTGCTATCTGTTTCATGTCTCACACAACAGGACATAGGCAATCCATCAGCAGTCAGATGCATTCTGGAGAGGTTGAGTATCCGGTAGCTGCTCAGTCCGTGAAGCTAGATGCCTGCGCAGTTGTGATCTAGTGCTGAGGTCTGGTCAGTTCCTGGAGAGCCGCTGGTCTTCAGTGCACACAGGAAAGCTGATGTAACTGGAGTGTGGAGAGGTGGAAGCTGGTACGAGCAAAGGATGGTGGCAGCAACTGTGAAGGCGACAAAAGCAACAGGATCGGACACACCAGCAGGAGGTGAAGGCAGGCAGTGACCAAGTGTCCTAGTGTGTCTTCCATTGCTGTGACACAACACTCTGATCGACACCAACTTAGGGAGGAAAGGGTTTATTCAGCTTACATCTCCTGGGTCACAGTTCATCACTCAGGGAGACCAAGGCAAGAACTCAGGGCAGGAACCTGGAGGCAGGAGCTGAAGCACAGGCCATGGAGGAATGCTGTTCACTGGCTTGCTCCCCTGGCTCATGCCCAGCCTGCCTTCTTATACGGTACACAACAACCTGCCCAGGGTGGCACCACTCATTGTGGGCTAGGCCCTCCTACACTGCTCAACCATCAAGACAGTACTCCACAGATGTGGCCATAGGCCAATCCAATGGAGCCAATTCCCCACCTGAGGCTCCCTCAACCCAGGTGCGTCAAGTTGACACTAAAGCTATCCAGCACACCAAGCAACACTGCTTTTTCCTTAGGCCTCTTCATATCTGAGCCACCCATGGGCAACCCGGGAAGGGCCTCTCCTTTCATTTAATCCTTTCTAGAAAGGCCTTCCTAGACCTTTTCAGAGGTTTGACTCTTAGTTGATTACAGTTCCCCTCAAGGAAATGATGATGATCACCCACCACGCTCTTCCTTCCTGAGCTCTTTCTTTCCCATGGGACTCCTACTGCTTAAAACACATCATCTCACCACAGAGCTGGCTTCTCTTTGCCCTCATGTTAGACATCAGCTCCAGGCCACTCTACTCAGTGAATGCCTACTATCCTCTTCCATTGTTTTCCAGCTTTCAGTGTCGTAGCTTGTGCGTGCATGTTTCTTCGATTGTTCCATCTCTAGATTAGAAGCTCTGCTTTACTCTTGACACCAGTTTAGTGTCTGGCACATAGTAAGAACTTGACAAATATTTGTAGAATAAAAGCTATTGAATGATCTCCATGTTATAAAGGGAACCCTTCTGTAGACACGGGGCTATACTACTCAGAACTCCAACACACTTATGCCATTGGCAAGTTAAGAACTTTAATCCCAGCACTCGGGAGGCAGAAGCAGGCAGATCTCTGTGAGTTCAAGGTCAACCTGGTCTACAGAGTGAGCTCCAGGCCAGCTGGGACTAAAGGGAGACACTGTCTCAAAAATACCAAAAAAAAAGAACTAGTTTCATCTTATCATGCTACCTGAAGGACTGTGCAGTAGCTGTGAAACAAACATAATCCCTAAGTACAACCATGCAACTCATACTGTAAAAAATGTCTACCGAGGTTTTCTGCAATTATGAAAAACAACATGCTTAATGTGGCTTCTAGAGACTAAACTGGAACGGAGAGCCTTGGAAGATGAGGAGTGGGATGCCAAAGCACGTGGGCTCAGACCTTGTCATGTAGATGTGAAACGTCATGGCGGACTTGCCAAGCTTCTCTGTGTCAGCCAGAATTTTACATTTTAAGCGTGTTGGCTTTGTTTTGCTACAACCAAAATACCTGAAACAACGGAAGGGAGGAAAGGGTTATTTGGGCTCTTGGTTCCAGAGGAATTTCAGCTCATCCTGACAGAGAAAGCTGGCCTGGGGAGCAAATCTATCCATGGTTGCAGGGGCATGAGGTACCAGCTTGCTTTCAGTGCAGCGGTCAGGAAGCAGAATGCCTGGCACCAGAGCCTGGGGTGGGGGTAACATCAAAGGCCTGCCCTCAGTAACCTATGGTGAGCCACCTTCTATGGACTCCACAGCCCTCAAAATAGTACCAAACAGAGGACCTAGCATTCAAAACCTGAGCCTGGCTGGGGTAGAAGTGGACTGGGGTCATTTCAGATTCAAACCACCACAGGAGGACAGCGTCAAGATTCTATGTCTATTCATTCAACAACAGTGAACAGCCCTGGGCAAAAGAAGCCAGTCTTTGCTTTCTGAAGTAAAATGGTCAAATGGAGAAAGCTGGCCCAAAAGGATTACGGACAAAGTGTTGAAAAGTAATCTGAGGCCACAATCTGGAAGACTGCACTGAAGGTGCTTGTCTTTATAAGCTTCCAACAGCCAGATGCATGAGTGAAGCCTTTCAGGTCAACGTAACACAAGTTAGTCTACTTACTGTTTTTACCCACTTGAAAGAGCCCAGCAAGATCATCTTGCCCAGTCCACAGGCACCTCCTAACAGACAGACCCACAGAGCCAGGAGCTGGATAAAAATGTTATTGTTGTTGTTTTCCTTTCTACCTAGGCAATTTATTCAGATTTGTGATTTAAAAATACACATTAGAGATCCTGCAATTGGTATGTTCTATTAATGCCAGAAATAATGGTAGTACATTATTTAACTTTCTATAATCAGAGGGGGGAAACCATAACGATCATACTTTTTTTTTTTTTTTTTTTTTTTGGTCTTTTCAAGACAGGGTCTCCCTTTGGTCCCAGCTGGCCTGGAGCTCACTCTGTAGACCAGGCTGGCCTTGAACTCACAAAGACCTGCCTGCCTCTGCCTCCCAGGTGCTATGACTAAAGGCGTGCGCCACCACGCCCAGCTCATACTTTATTTTTTTGCCTGACTGAATAAATGCCTTATACATGTGTGTGTCTTTCAAAAACAGTGCTTTTAGACGTTCAAATTTATGCACTCCACTGTTTTACTTTAAAAGTTATACATCTTTTAGTATCCACACTGTAACCTATTCCTATTATAAATGCACATTCCATTACACCCTTGATTTCCCTCGAATTTGCTTTATTGAGGGCAGGGGTTAGATATAGAAGTTGCAGTGCACAGCTATAGAACAAAACATTATATCCTACAATAAAAAAATAATTTTATCAAAACCAAATTTCCATCACAGTTATGTATGATTTTCACTTAATAGCACATGATGAAATTGCTGGGCTGAAATGGGGAGCACTGTAAAGGACTTTGAAAAGATACCTGCAAAATGTTGTTGTTTTAAGCCACTGTTCTAGTTACTTTCTATTGCTGTGCTAAAACTCTGACCAAATGTGTGGGGGGGGGGGTTGGCTTACAAGTCTCAATCACAGTTCATCCTTGAGCAGGAACCTTGGAGACAGGAACTGAGCACAGACCATGGAGGAGTGCTACTTATGTCCTATGCTCATCCTGCTTTCTGATATAACACAGGACCACCTGCCCAGGTGTGGTACCATCCGCAGTGGGCTGGGCCCTCCCACATCACTCAACAATTGAGAAAATGCCTCACAGATGCGCCCACAGGCCAGTCAAAATAGAGGAAATTTCCCAGTTGAAGTTCCCTCGTCCCAGGTGTATCAAGTTGACAACTGAAGCTGTCCAGCACTATTGGGGTGGCAGTGAAAAAATAAATTTAAAGACGAGACCCTGATTTTCTCCATAAGATGATGAATAGACTTGTGCATAGGTGACTATGAGCAGCGATGGACCAAAATGAGCTCACAGAAGAAGCACCAAAGTTTTCTGTGGGAGAAGGAACATGATGAGGCTGACTCTGCTCCAAGATAGGAGTGAAGGATGAAGAGAGTAATGGTCTGAGGTACAGGGACAGACAGAGCCTCATCAGGCAGAGTCTGGAGAGAAGCCATTTTCAAGTGGTGACAAGATCCTGCCCAGAAGCCCAGGAAGCTGGAAATTATGAATGATCCGGGATGTTCAGCTGTTACAGTTCTTGCTTCCTGCCCCAGCCCCTCCCAACACCAATCTGCTCCCCTTAGCAAACTCCTTCAATAGGAACTGAGCTAGACTTCAGTTTGTTCAATTATACACTGAACTGTGCTTCCTCAAAACTCATAGTCGAATCACTAATCTCAAACACGATAGTATTTAGAGCTGAGGCCTTTGGGAGGTATTTAGTGATATATGGTGCCAGAAGGTTGAGACCCTATGATGGGATTAGTGCTCTTATAATAAGACACTTCAGAAAACCATATGAAGACACTGTAAGGTGTAATATTAACTGAATTTTCTAGCAAATTGGCCTAGCACTTCTAACCCACCCAGTTTACAGTATTTTGTCATGCAGCCCAACAGACTAAAATACCAGCCTTGACGTGCTTACTGTCACATCAATAATACCATTCTCTTCTTTTTTTCCTCTCTGGAAGCACTGCCCACATTTTACAGTTATTCTTTCCTTGTCCGTGTCTCCCATGAGTCCGGAAACCCTATAAGGACCAAGCCCTTTTCAATTTGCCTACTTTCATATGCCTGGTACTAAACCACATAGAGTTCCAAATGTGTCATCCCATTTGACAGAAGAAAGAATGCAAGTAAATAGATCACTAGCTAACTCTGGACTTGGCTACAGAGACAACTCAAAACTTTTTTCCAAGTTTGCTCTTTCTCTACTATTTCAATTGAAAGAATTAATTTGAAAGAATTTCCTAATTTATTGTGTATAAGGATAATATATAGCCTGCAAATTAAACCAACTCATTGGTAAGTTTTGTCTGTTTGTTTCTTTGTTTCTTTGTTTGTTTGGCTTTTTTTGGTAAGTTATTTTGTCTGATGATCCAGAACAACTTGATCACTAAACTTTCAGGTAGTTCTGAGACTCTTTATAAATAGTCCCAGTGAGTCATTTGTATATGCAAATTATACAGAATCCTTACAACATTCTGGAATATTTACTAACCTTGACATCATCCTGGTAAGTCCTTCATCTTTGTTAAACTGATTAAAAAAAAAATTGAGGCTCAGCAATGCTAATGACTCGCTCAAGGCCATCAGTTACCAATAGAAAAAAGCTAGAACTCAACTCCAAAATTTGCTAGAGGGAAAACACAGAATTCAGAAGTCTTTGATATCAATTATAGAACACATACAACTTCTTATTAAAATGGCTAAATGCACGTACAAAAAAGTATTTTACAGTGCTAGGAAAAGAAGAGGGGATAGAGAAAGTCTAATATTTATCACTAGCCATTTTCTGTCAACATGTAAGAATGCCTGTATACACATCCAACACTTCTGCTGCACCAAATGGTTGTCATCATACTTCCCACGTTGAGGAGTCATTATAGAAGCCTCCATGAAGTATAAATAGCCAAGCTCATTTACAATGCGCTCACCTCTATTGCGTTCCAAGGTTACTTGCCTTTACAATGTCTTATCTGTGGATTTAAAGTTATATATTTCTATCCATGGGTGTCATCTTAATTGGCAGGTAGAAAGTCAGAATGAGATAAGGAAAAAGCAAATGTCCCTCCTATTTGATATGTCACACCAATCCGGAATGATCCTTTTTTTCTTTATGGGTATATTCTCAGAAGACAGCAGCAAGCCCAAACAAATCTGTCAGCAACAGGCTCCAAGCTTTCCTTCTCCATGGGCATGTTGCTTGTCAAGCACCCATGGCAAGTGAGAGGAGGAGGCTTCTTCCCCGCCAAATGCCTCACTCTTCTCCAGTAACTGTCTGCCTTGTTTTTATTTCTGTTGTTGTTGTTGTTGTTGTTGTTTCTCACAGTAAACCCCAGGAAGCAATTTCAAGTGGGAAAACTCAGATATAAGAGATGCATTTTTATTTTTTATTTTTTGGTCTTTTTGAGACAGGGTCTCCCTTTTAGTCCCAGCTGGCTTGGAACTCGTTCTGTAGACCAGGCTGGCCTTGAGGTCACAGAGATCTGCCTGCCTCTTCCTCCAGAGTGCTAGGATTAAAGCCATGTGCCACCACGCCCAGATTAAGGATGGTTCTTAGCCATGTGGATGTTGGGAATTGAACCCTGGTCCTCTGCAAGAGCAGCCAGCACTTTAGCCATCTCTCCAGCCCCAAGAGACACATTCTTTGTGTGTTTCAGTCCACAGTTACTTGACAAGTGTGGGCCAGATTTCCAAATTATGGTCAAGTCTGAGAAGAAAAGCAGAAAGATAACCAACAATAATAGGGAGCAAAATGAGACTAAGCAGGTCAGGAATGGTACCACATGCCTTTAATCCCAGCACTCAGAAGGCAGAGGCAGGCAAATCTGTGTGAGTTCAAGGCCAGCCTGGTCTACATAGTGAGCTCCAGGCCAGCTGGGACTAAAGGGAGACCCTGTCTCAAAAAGACCAAAAAAAAAAAAAGAAATGAGGCTAAATGGTTGAAGAAAATGATCTATGCCGAACACCAGCATATTGCCTAGCATGTGTTCAACATGGCTGCCTGTGAACTGCTATGTGTCAGTTCACCCCGCTCTGTTCCAGCATCAGCTCTTTATCTGCACCATCACTGATTGGGGACTTCATATGGACTAGAGGACAGAGGCTCCTCATTCCAACTCTGCATAGCCTCAGTGACTTCATAACTCCCAAGTTTTTTCTCATGTCACTTTCCCTCCAAGTTGGAGAGCCATTTATCCTATGGCAGTCTCTCTGCTTGCATCTCTTCCAGACGATTCAAAATGGAAGTTCAGGATTTCCTGCTCTGCTTCCAAAAGTCTGTCCTTCCTCCATCTCAGAAAAAGGGCCCCCATGCACACATCCAATCTTCCTCTCGCTGCCTCCCAGCCTTTTCATGCACACATTCAATTCGTCTTCTAGACCCATCAACGTGTTCGCCAAAGCTGAGTAATTTATGTCCTTCTCTCTGGTTACTCTCGTAATCCTGGCCACCGTTATCTCTCCCTAGACTATAATAAACAAGCTGAATGGGTCTCCCCACTCCCATTTCTGCCTTCCTGTGATCCATTCTCCGCCAAGCATCCAGGGTGACATTTTAAATCAAAACTCAGATCATCTCTTACCGTATGACAAACCCCAAAGGCTTCCCACTACACTTAACAATCCAAAATCTCTGTGCTGTCTTTACATCATCAACCAGCCATCTGCTTCTCTCTTTCAATCAGATTCTTTTCTCACTCGCTTTGAGCATGGGTCTTTTTCCAGACTGTAGCTTTTTCTATCACTGTTCCCCCTGCTGAGAATATTGACACCAACTCTCTCCAGCTCCTCGACTAACTGGCTCTTTTCAGTCTTTGGGTATTGGTATAAGTGTTGGCTGCTCAGAAAAGCCTTCTCTGGCCACCGTGATCACATGACATCCCAAGCTATCCTTCATCATTAGGACTTGGATCCTTCACAGAAGTTCGTCACACTCACATATGACACTGTCTTCAGTGTCTTGAACAGAGCTGGGGGTGGGGGGGAGGACGCAATGGAATAAATGCAAAAAATAGTCTATAAATTATTATTCCACTAGGTGGTTGTTCTTATTAAAATGAAGTTTAAAAGGGAAATCCCAGGAGGTCTGAGGACAGCAGAGTAACACTTGGGGAACACATAACTCGAAATGGGGTATCTTTGGTTATCACATGAAAAATGCATGCAATGGGAAAAGCTCTATCAGATTTTGTGACAAGGCTGGCGAGTAGACATTCTTGAGAGGAATTCAGTTAAAGTGTTTTAGTTTCCTGTGCCTACTATAACAAATTACCAAAATCTTGTAGCTTGAAAAAGCACCAATTTATTGCCTGGGAATTCTGGAAACATGAGTCTTATAGGCTGAATCCGAGCTGCCCAGGAGCTGCACTCCTTGGTAAAGCTGTGAGGAAATCTTGTTTTCTTGGCTTTTTCCCAGTTTCTCGAAGCCACCTGATCACTCCTTGCTTCCTAGACCATTCCTACATCCCTAAAGAACTTCACTCGGATTTCATTTTGTATCTTCTTGTCTCTTCTCTCACTTTGACCTTATCTTCCTCTTTTTTTTTTGGTCTTTTTGAGACAGGGTCTCCCTGTAGCCCTGTCTGTCCTGGAACTCACTATGTAGAGCAGGCTGGCCTTGAACTCACAGAGATCCACCTGCTTCTGCCTCACAAGTGCTGGGATTACACGCATGCGCCACCATACCAGGCCTTATCTCCCTCTTAAAAGAACCCTTGGGATTAACATGGACCCGCCCATTAATATGGGACCATTCTGCCATCTCATCAAGATCCACAACCACATACCAAAGTTCCCTTTTACCATGTAATGGAAATGTTTTATATTCTCAAAAGAACACTGATGATTCCAAAGCGCTATTGTTTATTTTAATAATATCTGTCATTTTTTACCATATTAGAAATTTATTTTTTAATTTTAAACTAACAATAATAAGCCTACCACATGTTAAATCAATATCCTATAAATCATGAAAGGTAGCTATATTTTCCAAACTAAAATAAATGAATAGCATAAAAGAGTGACATTGTTTTACATTTCTGCCAGTCTCCTAAATGTCTGGCTAGACAGCAGACAGCTAGATTTTCATCTAGCTCTGCATTTAATCTTCTGTGGTATCACACTTCATATAACATTTGGAAAACTCCACTGTAAACCCACGAGAGAATGAGAATGAGACCCCAGGAATCCCTGAAGAGGTCTCAGGGGTGCCACTTCAAGGGCCACTGTCCCAACAACACAAGCCATCTGTAATTTAACCCTGTACGCGATGCTATTTTCCTCTCAGCTCTCTCATCCTTAACTGGTGAACTTCTCTTTTTCCTTTAGAACTCCACTACTGCTCTCGAAAGTCTTTCCTGAGCCCTGCAGCTGGGTCAGATCTGGCCTAGGGTTTGGGGAGGACAGCCTCTTTCTCACTCCGCTCACCTCGGTCTTAGACTGGATTTGACTTTCTGCTTAGGAGTCCACAACCCACTCTACTGTGAGATGCCATGAGATGAAAACCGTGTTCTGGCCATCTTTAGGTCCTGACACCTCACTCCACCCAGCCTTCTTTCCTTCCCTCCTGTTCTTGGGCTCGGATCTATGTCATAGTCAGTCAACTATTTCAAGGTGTTCCCATTCTTTCCCTGTTTCCTCTGATATAGCCACCTCCCCTGAGGAAGTCCTTGAACATTCAGTCTCATCTTAGTGTCTGCTTCTGGGGATTCTGAAATAACATACATAGGGCATTAGGTGCCATGTTCAAGAAATAAGAGCTCCCTGGTAAATAAGAAACCCAGATTATTATACTAGTGCTGCCCCTTGCTAGTTTTTCAACTTATTCCTGAAAGCTTCATTTCTTCAGCTTGGAAATGAATTGTCTGACATCTAGGCCTCTCTAAGTTCTCTTACGGAGTTGGAATTTTGGATTCTATAGTTCCTATTCTGCCATTTATGACTGCAGAGTTACCAGTGTCATAGGAAACCTATTCTCTAAGCGTGGAATATCTCAGTTGAGATGTTGCATTTCCAAGCATTCCTCTTGGTAGAGGGAAGGCTAAGATGTGGCCAAGCTCTCAGCAGGTGAGTTATCATAGCCTGTGACTGCTAGAGAAATGTGGGAGTGGAGGAAACTTCCAAGTTGCTGTAGTGATGCCTCAAGGATAGGAACAAACCTTGCAACCCAGAATGAAGTTCTACCAACTTCAGGAAGAAATAAGGTGTGCTGCTCCTCTGAGCCCCTGCAGCTCTGTGTCAGCCTTCCCCCCAGGCACTCAATACACAGTTTATATACCTCACTCAGACTTTGGAGCATGCGTGTTACCTGCCAAGTCAAAATATACCCTTTTACTGCTGAAAGGGTACATTACCTGGGCATGGCCACCTGTGAGGAAAAAAATCCAAATTAACAATAGCTTAAAAATTCTAGATTTCATCTGGGTATGGTGCTGCATGCATTTCATTGAAGCACTCAGGAGGCAGAGGCAGGAGATCTCTGTCAATTCAGGGCCAAATGAGTCTACATAGTGAGTTCTAGGCCAGCTAAAAATAGCTCAAGATTTATTCTCTCATAATAAATAAATAACAATTAGAACTCTGAAGATTGGATAACTTCACCAAGTCTTATATAGCCCAGGTTCCATTCCACTGTCTGGTTGAAGATGACTGCTGTAGCTATAGCTATTACACCTGTGTTTCAGACTTATAAAATAAATAGGAAGGGCCACTTCCACCCCAATGCATGTATCCCAGATTTTCACCAACACTTCCAATATGCCCCCTGTATCATTGTCCAGGACACAGTCTCAGTTTAATCTCCTGGTAAGACAACTAGAGAATGGAAACTAAACTGATGACAGTTTGCTTAGCTAAAAACAAGATCCTTATTGCCATGAGAAGAAGAGAACGGAGTATTAGGAGGCAACTGGCTGCCTCCACCATATTTTGAGGAAAGATATGCCTGAGAGGGTTAGAGAGATGGTTCAGGATTAAGAGCATTTGCTTCTCTTCCAGAGATGAGTTCAGTTCCTAGCACCTACATCAGGCAGCTCACAACCACCTATAACTCCAGTTCCAGGGGATCCAAAGTCACTGGCACCCACAGGACCTGCACTGATATGCACATACATTCATATACACATGATTAAAAATAAGATAATTCTATTTTAAAACATGTTTGAAAACATTGCCTAAGGCAGTTCACAGAGAAGACAATGAATCAGACATGGAAGAGGTGGCCCATCCGTCATCCACAAGATTTAGTTTTATCCTAATTTAAAAAGAATTAATAGGGGGCTGGAGCAATGGCTCAGCAGTTAAGAGCACCAACTGCTCTTGCGGAGGACCTGGGTTCAATTAACAGCACCCACATGGTGGCTAAAAACCATCTTTGACTCTATTCCAGGGGAATCAGACGCCCTCTTCTGACCTCCGCGGCATTGCACAACACGGGTGCACCAACCTACATGCAGACAGTACACTCATTCAAATAAAAAATAATAAATAAATTTTTAAAAAGGATTAATAGTTAATTTAATTTTTAATTAATTTTATAAATTTAATTTTTCTCACTAAGAGCATATATATTGTGTGATATATGCAAGTAATTCAAATCTCACTTTATGGAATGCTGTGATTCAGGCACAGTGTTCTGTCTTGGAATCATGATGTAAAAGCTAAACATTGGTCATTGGTGGAGATGTACCTTTCTCATAGAAAGGTACATCCCTGCGTCTCTGCACGAATTCCCTATCACTGCCACCAGTGAGATGCTATGTCACTTACATTCTCTTGTTTTCTTGTTCCTCACCAGAAAAATGTAGATAGAAACTCCTACCAGGATGGGCTGCAGTGATGATTAACAGGGGTGTTCACAAAGCATCTGCCAGAGTCCAATCTGTGCTGTGTTCAGTAAAGGCTATTGTTATTTCTCACATGGGTACTATATTTAGATTACTTCTACTCCTCTCTCTTGTTTTCTAACCCCTACCATGAAGTTCCCAAAAAGAATATATATATATATATATATATCTATATATATATATATATATAAACTAAAAAAAAAAACTCCCNCTAACTGCCACTCCCTGGTTGTTTCTTCTCTTGTACAGAAGCTTTTGAGTTTAAATTTTTTTTTTTACACTTGTTAACTGTTGACCTTATTTCCTGTGCAGCTGCTGTCTGATTTTTTAGAAAGTGTTCTCCTGTGCTATGTCTTGTAGTACTGCCACTATTTTTCTTCTATCTCTTCGTAAGTTTTGGGTTTCTGTTGAGGTCTTTCGATCCATTTGGAGTTGACTTTTGTACAGGACAAGAGGTAGGGGTTTAATTTTATCTTCTACAAGTGGTGATCCAGTTTTTCCAATACCATTTACTAAAGATGCTGTCTTTCCTCTATTGAGTCTTCTCAGCCCCTTTGTCAAATACGAGGTAGCTGAAATTGTATGTGCTCAAGGTTGGAGCTTCAATTTTATTCCAATGGTCTACAGGTGTCTTTTTGTGCCAGTACCATGCTGTTTTTATTACTATAGCCCTGTAGTATAGTTTGAAGTCTGGTATAGAGATCCCTCCTGTATTTCTCTTTTCACTCAGGGTTGCTTTGGCTATTCTGGGTCTTTTGTTTTTCCATATGAAATTATATAATTCAGTTCTTATGGTATTCCTTAGCAAGGAGGCACACTAATTTGTCTACTCAGAGAGAATGAGAGAGGAAGAGAAAGAGAGAGAGAGAGAGAGAGAGAGAGGAAGAGGAGAAGGAAGAGGAGGAAGAGGAGGAGGAGGGGGAGAAGAAGGAGGAGGAGAGAGATTCTTCCTTAGGAACTTTTACTTGGTAGTAGAGACTAGAAATACAATACCCTTGGGGAATTTTCTTTTTATATTTATATATATATATTATATATATATATATATATATATATTCTTTTTGGGAACTTCATGGTAGGGGTTAGAAAACAAGAGAGAGGGGTAGAAGTAATCTAAATATAGTACCCATGTGAGAAATAACAATAGCCTTTACTGAACACAGCACAGATTGGACTCTGGCAGATGCTTTGTGAACACCCCTGTTAATCATCACTGCAGCCCATCCTGGTAGGAGTTTCTATCTACATTTTTCTGGTGAGGAACAAGAAAACAAGAGAATGTAAGTGACATAGCATCTCACTGGTGGCAGTGATAGGGAATTCGTGCAGAGACGCAGGGATGTACCTTTCTATGAGAAAGGTACATCTCCACCAATGACCAATGTTTAGCTTTTACATCATGATTCCAAGACAGAACACTGTGCCTGAATCACAGCATTCCATAAAGTGAGATTTGAATTACTTGCCTATATCACACAATATATATGCTACTTAGTGAGAGAAAATTAAATTTATAAATTAATTTAAAAATTAAATTAACTATTAATTCCTTTTTAAAATTTATTTATTATTTTTTTATTTGAATGAGTGTGTACTGTCTGCATGTAGGTTGGTACCGTTTGTATTTTTTTGCAGACAGAGGTCAGAAGAGGCGTCTGATTCCTGGAATAGAGTCAAAGATGGTTTTAGCCACCATGTGGGTGCTGTTAATTGAACCCAGGTCGCTCCGCAAGAGCAGTTTGGTGCTCTAACATGCTGAGCCATTGCCCTCTCCAGCCCCTATTAATTCTTTTTAAATTAGGATAAAACTAAATCTTGTGGATTGACGGATGGGCCACCTCTTCCATGTCTGTATCATTGTCTTCTCTGTGAACTGCCTTAGGCAATGTTTTTCAAACATTTTTAAATAGAATTATCTTATTTTAATCATGTGTATATGATGTATGTGCATATCAGTGCAGGTCCTGTGGGTGCCAGTGACTTTGGATCCCCTGGAACTGGGTTATAGGTGGTTGTAGCTGCCTGATGTAGGTGCTAGGAACTGAACTCCTCTGGAAGAGACAGAAATGCTCTTTATCCTGAACCATCTCTCTAACCCTTCTCAGGCATATCTTTCCTCAAAATATGGTGGAGGCAGCCAGTTGCCTCCTAATACTCCGTTCTCTTCTTCTCATGGCAATAAGGATCTTGTTTTTAGCTAAGCAAACTGTCATCAGTTTAGTTTCCATTCTCTAGTTGTCTTACCAGGAGATTAAACTGAGACTGTGTCCTGGACAATGATACAGGGGGCATATTGGAAGTGTTGGTGAAAATCTGGGATACATGCATTGGGGTGGAAGTGGCCCTTCCTATTTATTTTATAAGTCTGAAACACAGGTGTAATAGCTATAGCTACAGCAGTCATCTTCAACCAGACAGTGGAATGGAACCTGGGCTATATAAGACTTGGTGAAGTTATCCAATCTTCAGAGTTCTAATTGTTATTATTTATTATGAGAGAAAATCTTGAGCTATTTTTAGCTGGCCTAGAACTCACTATGTAGCTCAAATAACTGAATCTTGACTTCCTGCTTCCTCCTAGTGCTTCAGATGAAATGCATGCAGCACCATACCCAGATGAAATCTAGAATTTTTAAGCTAAGAAAACCCACAGAGTGGGTGGAAACCTTCACCACTGATACATCTGACAGAACATTAACTTCCAGAATACATAAACTACTCAAAACACAAAGAAGGAAAACAAATGACCCAATCAGAAGATGGAGTAAAGATCTGAACAGAGACTTCACAAGTGAAGAAATAAAGATGGATGAGAAACATCTTAAAAAGCGTTCAACATTGCCGGGCATGGTGGCGCACGCCTTTAATCCTAGCACTTGGGAGGCAGAGGCAGGCAGATCTTTGTGAGTTCAAGGCCAGCCTGGTCTACAGAGTGAGTTCCAGGACATCTGGGGCTACAGGGAGACCCTGTCTCAAAAAGACCAAAAAAAAAAAAAGTGTTCAACATTGCTAATAATTAAGGAAATCCAAATTAAAGCCACTTTATGATATCATCTAACTCAGATAAGACTGGCTAATACCAAATGCTGGAGAGGTTGTGGAGAAAGGGGAACACTCATCCACTGATGGCGGGAATGTTAACTTGTACAACCACTATGGAACGTAGTATGGAGAACCCTTAAAAGGCTCAAAATGAGCTTACCACCTGACACAGTAATACTACTCCTGGGTATATACCCACAAGACTCATCCTACTGCAGAGATACATGCACAACCATGTTTATTGCAGCTCTCTTCACAAGAGCAAAGACCTAGAACCAACTCAAGTGCCCCTCAAGCAACGAGTGGATAGAGAAAATGTGGTACATCTACACAATGGAGTTCTATGCAGTGGTAAAGAAAGATGACATCATGAACTTTGCAGGTAAATGGATGGAACTAGAAGATATCATGTTAAGTGAGTGAAGTAACACAGTCCCAGAAAAGCAAACGACAAGTGGTATCCCTCATCTGTGGATGCTAGTGCCAATCACCTAGTTGTAAGGCAAACTGAGCAACATTAATGTGATCTGAAAACAACTGTGCTCTTATATTGTGATTCCCTTAACAGGTTCTAGAACTAAGCTACCATTTATTTTTTAGACTTAGGAATTTTTAGTATATGGATGAAGGATATGTATGCATATTTTAGAGTAATATCAGATCAAAGGAATGAGGAAAAAAACTAGTTTGTCATGACATTATGTCTAACCACAGCATTTATTTTATGGGAGTGCTTCTTAGTATTTCTTATACAAGGCTGCTTGAGCTTTTGTCCAAGCATTTTCTAAAATATTATAGAGTAGTTAAAAGTATCAGCCTTTCTGGATGCTTAACGACCATACCTAATGCCCATACCAATTTGGCCAAGGGTCTTAAGGGATAACTTTGTTCCTTGCCCTCAGAGGACAACTAAGTCTCAGGGGACTATGAATGGGGGCATCTCTTGAAATGTCCTGCAAATGTGAGTCACCAGTCTTCTTGTGCAGGGAGGTCTTGGAGATCCACTAATGAGACTTCAGCCAGTGTCCAGTCTATAAAGAGGAAAGTCTGCTCATGCTTCAAAAAAGGAAGCCTGGTCTAGCAAGACCTAATTTTGTCCTCAAGAGGATGGAACTGGTGATTGAAAAGCCAAGAGGAGCCAGGGGCTCCCTCCCCACCTCAAAACTTGAGTGACCTTTGAGGACCAGATCCTCAACTGACCTTGAGAAAACAAAAACCTTGGTTAATCTGGGCTAACTGTGGGGTCTTAAGCATCCAAAAGGAAAGTATAACCAGAAATAAATAGTAAGGCCTGAGAAATTGTACTTCAGGTATAAAACTTGAGATCTTAGTAAAAATGAAAAAGGAGCACAATTGTTTTGCCTGTTTTACTGGCAAGTGCAGCTACCCTGTGGATGCCACTGCTTTTGCCATCCTTCAAAGACGTGAGAAGACACAGCTTTTCAACTTTCCAATAAGGACTGAAGACTCACGTCTCTCCAAGAATCCTCAGTGACAGATGGGAACTGCTGAGACATCCAACTTGTGGACTGAGCTACTACTGGGGTTTTCACTTCTTCAGAGTATAGACTGCCATTGTTGGACTACCCAGGCTGTATCATGGAGACCAGTACAGGAAGATCAAGACAGGACACAGTGCTTACTGGACCTCATGGGAAGGGAAAACCCCAGTGTGGAGCACAAGGGCAGAACTGATGGTGGTTTGGGCTTGCCAAGGAGGAGCCTTCAAACATGACATCTTTCAGCCTAATAAAGAAAAAAATCATAAGCTGAAGATGCTAAAACCTATGATATATGTGGTATGCTTATGTGCATATTTTGGAGTGATGCATATTGGAAGAAATAACAACAACAACAGCAACAACAGAAAAGACTGTGTCAAAGAACTGACTGAAACAGTGAACTTCTGCTTGAAACAGTAAACTTCTGCATCAAGAATTTTGAGAGAGACTGAGAAAAAAGATGAAAATAGGTTTGGCAGAATGCATGAGCTCTGGTGGGGTGGGGAGGCAGGGAGGGGTACATGGGTCTAGATTTGATTTGTAATGTAATCTTGTGTGAAATGCACAGAGCTTCAATAAAACATTGGTTTTGAAAAAATAAAGAAAGATGACATCATGAAATTTGTAGTTAAATGGATGGTAGTAGAAGATATTATGTTAAGTGAAGTAACACAATCCCAGAAAAAAAAAAAAACAATGAATGGTATCCTTCATCTGTGGATGCTGACACCAAGTACCTAGTTATAAGGCAAACTGAGCCACCTTAATGTTATATTCCTTGTTATCTAAAAGCAACTGTGCTCTTATAATGT